>KZ873128.1:26656-37658 GCA_003456935.1 Machilis hrabei
AAGACGTGGTTCAGAATTAAAGCGAAGATGTGGTTTTGATTAATGCTGTTTGCCATTTTCATTTACACTATTCTATCGAGCATAATATAGTTTTGTTTGCTATATGTAAATATACTTTTTTGTGTATACAGGGTGATTCCAAAAATGCAGCAATATTTGGGTAGGTAATATCTCTTTCCAAAGGAGGAAAACGCCAATATGAACGTAGGTCCGAAAATGGACCACTGCCGAGTTATTATACAGTGATGGAACATGTCGGCAACAGAACAGAATAAACACAAAGGGTATAATAAACAAATTCTTGTGTGTTCACAACGTTTGAAATAAATGTATGTCTGATTCTTCTTTAGGTGTATAAAAAAATTACAAAACTTCATAACATAAACAAAACTAAATAACAGGCAATACATAAATATAACTTGGAAAACAAGAGAACACCGTACAGTAGCGAGGGTAACCATTTGTCATCACCAAATACAGTACTTGAGTGAGCAGGCAGGAAAGGAGATGGTGAAAGGCGAATGAAATGTTTATCCCGCCAGCTATGTCCAGTTTTGTATTTCGTGATGAGAAGTGGTTATCTATGCTATTGTGCAATGTTCTTTTGCTTTCCAAATTATATCTTTGTATGGAAAGTTAATTTAGTTGTTTTTTTATGGAGTTTAGTGATATTTTGGTAAGTCTTGATTTTTGAAATTCGTTTGAAATTATAAATTGTTATTTTAATATACTCACATAAATTTTGTTGTGGTTTATAGGTACACCTAAAGAAGAATCAGATATACATTCATTCGAAACGTTGTGCAAAACACAAGAATTTGTTTATTATACACTTTTTTTCGAGAACGTTACATATTTACTCTAACTTTCTGTTTCGTTCCCGACGTACAGTACCAGCATCGATTCTGTCATATCCAAACGAAGCGTAGCGCGAAATTTCGTTTCGCTTAAAACGCAAATTTTCGTTCACTTACCANTCTGTATAGTGGTTAAAATATACAAAAAGGTACATTTTACAACATATGTAATTGCGAAGAGTAGATATTTTTTTTTGTATTAGCTGTGAAGGGTTTAGTGAAAAATGTTACAATTGACCCCAGTCTCCCCTACTTTTGTATTATATTGAATACAAAAATGCTGATTTGGAAGCTTATTTCTTTGAGAATATTATATTCCTAGGTACCAAGTGTTGTTTTATATATGGTTCTGTAAAAACTAGATTGTGTGTTCCTAATTACCCGAAATATCTGGTGTCATTACGACGCGGATGGGGTCTCCATTAGACCTGAGATGTCATAACAGTGGGACCACAATCCAATAGCAATAGCAATAGAAATATCTGGGGTAAGTAGGAACACGACGGAATTAAGAAAATACATAGGGCCTACATTTAAATGGAATTATAAATACAAATTCACTCTACATAATTTGAAAAGCACTAAATAAGCTGTTTAAATCTTGGCTTACCTTTCATGGTTCTTTTATAGCAAAAGATTGAAAACGCTAATTTTGAAAACTATTTCTACTCACCGCAAACTCCAACAATTGCTTATGTTTTTGTGGCAATACTTCAGAACGCAACCAGTTAATTTGAATCGTACCTATATGTTAACTGGCACACTTTAATATGAAACGATATGTTAGAAAGAACTAATAGTTTCGCTCAAGTTTAAGGATTAACTAACTTTTTTTTACGTTTTTTTTTTATTATTGCCACCACAATAACTGCTGTGTTGCAGGATTTTTCTGAAATTGAGAAATGTCAGAAGTTGTGGAAAAGCTTCATTAGAACAAATGTCAGAGGTGTTGAGTGAAAGCGGGATCGTTTGACACAGCAGAAGAGGAGAGATGAACTGTGAGTAGAAAGAAATGTAGAAGTTGTTGAAACTAAAGCGAAAGGGGAGGAAGAAAGACGGGAAGGTTAGGAAATATCGGTATCCTACAGTACCAGCATCGATTCTGTCATATCCAAACGAAGCGTAGCGCGAAATTTCGTTTCGCTTAAAACGCCAATTTGAACGAAAATTTGCGTTTTAAGCGAAACGAAATTTCGCGCTACGCTTCGTTTGGATATAACAGAATCGATGCTGGTACTGTAGTATGAGCTTGTCAAAATATTTTCTTATTACATTTTATTAAAAAATTTACTTATTCTTATTTGAACCAACGACGTATATTATGTGCCGTAGCACTTTCACCTTAATTCGCGCTTGTTTGATACTATTTTTTCACAAATATCGAACAAATTTTTTGTATCCGAAAATATCAAACAAGTAATTTTCATAGTAGGCCCTATATTTTTTTCATGCAAAAGCACTGTGATCGCTGAAAGTATTTTCTGGTTTAATAACCTTGTTAATCATACCGTATCCATAGAAGTCACTGTTTGTAAATACAATCACTCAATGATCCCGTTCTAAAGCTTTGGTTAAAATTGGTCGATTTCATTTTATGGTCCAACGGTTCTGACTCAGATGGTCAATCCGCGTAGTAACGAAGCTTCAGGATGGTAGAAATGTGTTAGTCACTCGACACATAGCAGGTAGTGGGTCCTTTTACATCGAAAACTTATCGATGTGACCCCACTTTTAACATCCTTCCCGGAAAACGCCTCGGATCATACCTTAGCGTGGAGACTGGCAGACTCGTGGGATAACGCTTTAAACTCAGGGCTTGGAGGCAACCAAATATATTAATCAAATAGAAATCTAAAAAAGATAATTGGTACTCTTTTGTAATTAAACGAGAAGTGTTATTCGATGTTAAACTGCTTAATTTCCTAGAAATCCTTGATAATACTTCCACCTCAGTTATAATCTTACAGAGGTTATTATAAATGCAATGTTGTCCTGTTTCTGTGGAGGATTAGCGAGCTGGTTAGTTTTAATCTACATGGGAACACGGGTAAATATAATTTGTCCCCGTTCGTGTACGTGCTTAGCGTTTGAAGCTTTCTCATGGTTAGGCCGATTCAATTTCCGTGTCTCTAATTCCTCTCAATCGGTTTACACGCCGCGGTGAAGCCTTGGCATACAAGAAGACCACTATTCTCTTGGAGCTTAGGCCAATTTTTAACTCACAAGTATAGGCTTCAGAAAATTTAACGGGTATATTCTAGACAAATATAGTATACTTGTTTTATTTTACTTTTTAGTACCTTTGTAGGGTAATTTGACTGAAAAGCATTTGGTTATACAGGGTGTTTGTAAAGTTCCACCCCCTTCCCTGCAGAGCTTGGAAACCATTCGAAATTTGGAGAAACGGTAAAACATGTGGTCCATGATTTCGAGGGGCTGCTTTATCCGTGTCAAGATATTGACGCAGGGCCCCTCAGGGACCCGAGACTGCGGCCCAACGCGAAAATTTTAAATGGAAGGGGGGTCGTGTGATACATGATGTGAAAGGTCTAATCGAGACGAGTTAAACAAAAACAAATTATTTGATACGATGCTCATTTTCAAAATGGCGGCTGGTCAAGTTGGAAATTTAATTTAAAACAAACCTTTATTATTCAGGTTTATGAAGTTGCAGAGGGTAGGGTAGTATCAAATTCGAGAATATCAGCGTCGTAGCAAATATTTTTTGTTTTGTTTTACTCGTCTCAAGTAGACCTTTCACATGATGTATTACACGACACCCCCCTTTCCAGTTACATTTTTCGCGTTGGGCCATATTATAGTCCGACATACATGCCGTAATACGACAAATCGTTCGCTGAAACGTGACAACGTCGCATTGTCCTTGACGCTGACACTTCGTCGTATTTGCTCATTTGTATGCCAAATTCGAAAGTGAAAGAGAATCAATTAGGAACACTTATGGTTGCGATAGATCGTTGCCACATCAGCGTTTCTTCGACTGCTGTTTTCAGAGATACACAAAACGGCGTTGTTTTTTGTACCGAATTTATATCTTATAAGTCCGGTAACCTCCATTTTTCTTGGTAGTAAATAAATCGAGTGGATTTAAATAATCAGAAAGTGTTTAAAAGTAAGGCTATCAAACACACCTTAATGCAATAAAACTGCTTAGGCCCAAAATATTGATGCTCGGTTAAAATTATCGCACCTATAAACGGGTTTAAACGGACTATATTGCATAACTGCAAGTAGCAGGTATTTATTTGTACAGAATTAACTTATTAAATTTAAACCTAAAAACATAAACATGGACTGAAGGCCAGAATTAAACCAACAAGACATTTTCTTCTAGGATTGGAATTTAATTATTTTCGGTAAAACGGTTAAATTCGGCTACCTTCAACTTCTTAAAATCACTTTATTTATACATCTACAAATTACCTGGCAATCAATCTGAATTGTCCTTGGCAGAGAGTACAACTTGTCTTCCAATTTAATCTTTACTTACACTTTTATAAGTACGTGTATATGAAAACAGAAGGCAAACTTTAAATGAAGTGACAAAGGTCTCTTTTCCCCTACACCACATTTTGGCCTTAATTTTCGTTAAACTTGTCCCTAGTAAATTTCTACTCTTTTAATATTAACCCTCCAAACGGACAGTAAAACTGAAATGAACGTCAACGGAGGAAATGGGGCGATGTTTTGTCTGTCAGTTAAACAGAAAATGAGCTTTTTGCGAGAAAAGAAGGATTCTTTGGGGTTTCTTTGAAGGCAGTTCTTATTTAAAATTGAGTCGTGTTGATATAGGCTTCTACGGTCTTANGGTTTCCGACAAGAAAAGGAACGGTCCTGTAACGGAACTCTTTTCTGACAGCCAAGTTGCACTGATCTTGTACTGTACAAAGCATTATTGGTAAAAATGACGGTACAGATGAGCTTCCAAGGCTTTCTTGTCTTTGTATCAGCAAAGTACAGTACCAGCATCGATTCTGCGAAGCCTGAAAGACGTAATAGCGAATTTAATTTTTCGTAGCTTGGTAAGTGAACGAAAATTTGCGTTTTAAGCGAAACGAAATTTCGCGCTAAGCTTCGTTTGGATATGACAGAATCGATGCTGGTACTGTATAGTCTTCCAAATTCACAATCACTGTGGCATTGCCTTGATCGGTTTCTTCTTTGCTGGGAGAATATTTAAATGTGTGTTTAGTTTTGCTTTCGTTAATGTCTTTTCAACTTCTTCTTACAACCGAGAAATCTCTATTAAAGTTACATATAAAGGGTGATAACTTTTTATGATGAAGCCCCTCCGTTGTGTTTAACGTGTTCTGCAGTCATTTCAATTTTGTACGTCGGCTATTCTAGATGTATCGGAGTAGATAAATGTTTTTTGTTTACCTGTTTTGTGTTGGGATAGCCTCAGGATAATATATAACCAAACTAAGATAAACGTTTACCAGTAATAACTCTTTTACTACCAATTTTTGCGACGCTGGTTGCTTTTAATTCTAACCAACTTTTATTTTAAGTTACTTTTAACTTTGTAGAAAGCTGTCAGCGTTCAGATGGAAGCTNTTGTGTCCTAAAGAGCGTTCAGACATTAAGCTACTTTTTTTCTATATATAGTATCGCGTTTTTATTTCAACATATTCCTACTGTTTTGAAACTGAGTTTACTTAATTATGTCGTCTGTAAGTTCACAGAATCCGTATGGTATCAGCTGACTTCAATCTGAGAACGTGGTGTACTGCTCTACATCCAAATGACGACACGGAAATTGAAATCTAGAGAGAGATTAGCAGAATATGTACACCACCTCTAGCCGAGAAATGTGAAATGTCTTTAGTAAAGACTTTATTGCAGCATGNAGAGCAAAGTGTAATCAAATTAGTTCTATCGAAGTCACAGGCGATTAAAGGTAGAGGCAATCAGCAACCTGGACAACAAATTGCTGTATTTCTGGGAAGTGTGGAAAGAAATTGAAAAGTGAGAAATGTTGAACTATGTTTGTGTTTATTTTGGTGTAAAGCTTTCTAAATTTACATAAAATTAATTACGTATAATTTGTTAAAAAACTGTTGGTGGTTATTTCTTTATTTTTTTATTCGTATGGCTTTTATTATAGCTTGTTACCCGCTATCATACTTTTCTTCCTTGCCTTAGTGTCTGTTTGATTCTTGTGTGTTGTGTTTACCGCCTTCAACCAAGGGTAAAAAGCTGCTATGTAAGCTATATTGTCATTACAGAAAATTTAATTTTTAGCACATTTTATTGTTGTTGATTATTGTTCTTTTAGTCCAGTTGTTTAATTTGTTAGATAGCTAATTTAAGTAATTCGGTAATATAGGAAGAAATATTAGTCATGGTACAATTATTTTGATCGAAATAAGATATGGGATATTCGAATAGATTGAACATTTTTGTCATTTCATTATTAACCATGCCGAAATCACAATAGTCGAAAGTTTAGATCGAGATGGTTGAAAGATTCTATACTGAGAGACTGGAATGTGTGACCTGATAAATCATGTAAAAATAGAAAAGTAGATGAACGTTTTTCATGCCAAACGGAAAAGATCAGTTTTCAACAGTGATCAGCACTCTTTGCTTAACTATATTTTAATACACTGCAAAGCTAGCGTCCATCACATATTTTTGTCAACAACATCTGACAGCAGTACGTGTCACTGGATCACATGCACTTTAGGACCGGTTCACCGGGTTAATAACCGGATAAGTTTAGCTGACCTGGTGACCCAGTGCTAAAATATGACCCGTTACATCTGTGCACAGTTCAGTTAGTGAATTTTATAAACCCAGACTGAACATATCAGATACGGTAAGGCCTTATAACGAATCTATGTACTGTACGTTGTACGGTGTGAATAATACTAGTTAAACTGTACGTAGTTATCGTCATTTTTCATTAGTATTCAATTTCTTCTTACAAATTAAATTTAAATTATAAACTAGCAACACAGAATGAAAGTTCTGAAAGAGATGCTGACGGCAACAATTCTGTCGACCCTATTGTTTGTTCTTTATAAAAAAAGTTCTTGAACAAAGGCTAAAATTGAAAGCTGTTTCTGAACCTTTGACGTCGGTATTTTGTACGTTCTTTTTTCTTCGCTTTTTGCCTCTTTCTTATTCACCTTTCGCGACACCGGAAGTTCGTCGCATGCAAAAGCACGCTCCACTAATCTTGTTCTTTGCGTCCCGCTTTTTATATTCTTTCCACTCTTCAAAAAATAACTGGTGCCATATATTTCCGACGGAGTTCGTTCTGTTTTATGGAGATTTATAGGAAGCAGGAAATTTATGGAAACTGTTATGATTTTAAGGAAAACTAATATAAATTTCGTGCTCAGCCTGTTTGTATTTTGTATGCAATCAGAGAAATGCTTCGTGACTTTAATATGGACCAGAGACTGTTGGTGAAAAAGTATGGCCTTTAAAATACCGTATTTATTCGATTATAAGCCAGATTTTTTTCTAAGATCGTGATTTCTAAAATGTGGCGCCTACAAACTGGTATAGCATTTTTTAAATTTTGTTTTTGTATATGAAAAGGCAGAAGTCATGACTCACCAGTTATACTTGTTTTGTCCCAATATTCAACCTAAGTACGAATGATGTTGAAAAGTATTAATTTCTATTTTTATTTTCTCCTTTTTAGCCTTCTGTGGTAGAGTAGTTACGTAGGCAACCGTCTCTCGTACCGGAAGTNGTGGGTTCGTTGTGATGTACTTTTGTACATTTGGTATCTATAGCACGTAAAACACTACATATCATATCTCCTTTGAAAGTGGTTTTCAAGACTCTGTTTGATGCGAAGAAAAAAGGAAAGAACAGAAAAAACAAGGGCTGGCTTTTTACAGTTCTACATTATTTGTTCGAGTTTTTTAACTCTGGAACTCTGTATTGTCATCTGTTTATATACAATTTCCTAAACAAAGGTTCATAAATGCGTACATTCTTCCTAGTTCGATGTNCACTTTTGCTTCACGTAAAAAAATGAACGATAATTGTTTCCAGTTTTTGTTTGTGAGTAATATGTGCAAATACCTAATAATAAAGAGCCGGTTCTGAACACACCAAATTTAAGCAAGCGAACAAATATACTANGAACAAGGAATAAAACCATGAAGAGTNTATTTAGCTTTTGATTGGAGGAGAAAGAGTGGTGATGAAGTAAACTTTTTGTGTGTNTTATATAAAATAACATGGAAAATTTTAAGGGATATGTCAGGCATTCTAGTGAGTATTTCGTAAACGCTTTGAAAGCAGAATGAATGGCCTTTTTCGTGTCTGTTCCACTTTGACTTTTCAATACAAGGTGCAATGAAAGGACAGGATTTTTTGTTGTTTGAAGTTCATGTGATACTCTGAGGCTCACATTGTAAGCGACCTTCTGTTTGAAAATCCCCAATAAATAATAGACTCCTACTCTGTGATTGCTCAAAGTTGTTATTTCATACATTGTAACCTACTGTTTGTTTGTAATGGTAGCTTTTATAAATGTACTGTTTTAAGATTGAAAGCACTCTAACATAGCAAAATGTGCAACTTTCAAAGAATATATATATATAAAAGGGATGACACAATACATACTTTCGTTGATTAAAAGATACATAAAGTACCTCAAAAAGACAGTACTAGATGGAGTGGAATCTGCTTTTGTTTAACGTAAAAAAATATGATAATTTCCAGTGAACTTAGGGTGGTTGTCTCCGGGTAAAACGAGGGATCGTCTCTATCCGATTTACGACTCTTTTTACAAATAATATTTTTGAACAAAATATTTTATTTTTGTTTGACTGTTTAATTTCGAAGTCGAATACTGTTTATATTTTGGTAAATATGTTGTGTTTTCGCAAAAAAGGGTACTTTTTTCTTCGTGTATGCCGTGTTTTGTAGTGTGTCTAAATAGAGATATGTTGAAAATGATAAGGTGCGAGCCTGCGTCGCTGAAGTTCAAGGTGCGAATTGCAACCATTGGGTATCGCTATTTTGTATGCATTTCAAGTAAAAGTATTCCGTAGCATGATCCTATACAGAGAGAGCGAACTAGTCAACTTGTACAAAAATTTGGAATAGTTTGGAAACAAATTATCANGTCAATTCATAAACTGTGTGTGTATTCTAGAGGAATTTTGAATCGACGTAAATAAAACGCACTTTATTTTTTTAATCAATGAAATACTTTAAAAGGTCAGTTTGTTATGAAACTCTTGTTAAGACTGTGTTGGTCCACTTTTTTGCCCTCTGAACAGCAGCAGTTCGCCGTGGCATAGATTGTACTAAGTTCCATTCTCGTGGAATATTAGGCCATGCATGTTGAATGAATCTTCCAATTCACGAAGATTTCATGGCGGGTGACTCCAGACGTATGGTGGTGTTTGCAAGAAAGATCCATGATTTTATGCTGTTTTCTCCAAATTCACGCCCTTTCATCGGCATGGTATAGTTGGAAATGTGACTCATCAGACCACGTGACCTCTTTCAGTCATTTGGGGTCCAATTATGGTGCTCCTTTCTTGTTGTCCCCAGATCACAATGGCGTACGGAGAGGTTATTTGCTTGTGACCTAAATGGTTTAATGTACTGTGTATCGTGCGTTGTGAGGCTATTTGACATTGTCCTTGATTCGTATTATCTCATAATCTGTTATCTAACGTACTGATGTTGCCTTGTACAAATCTTGTAAACCTCTGCTCAGGCTCACCTCGGGCATCGATTAGTGGTTTACTATCACAGGCGTTGCGTTAAGTCCCGGTCTTTTGTCCCATGGACCTTGTCTTCATATACTTTAACGACTAAATTGCTCTTGAACATTTACTTAAGATCGCACCACTCCTTCAAGACCCACTTTCATTCCACGCTCAAAATCCGTGAATCACTTCGTTTATACATTATATCTTCAATAACGCATTAAGATATGCTACAACTTGCGTAATAGACCCTGGGCATAAAATGTTCTANTGGTCATAATAAATAGGCAAGTCAATGTGTATTCCATCTTTATCAGCAGTTTACTGCTATCTTACTGGCATTTTGTCATTCCAACTGTGCTGAACGACTCCGGTTTTTATATGAAATTGTCAAACACTTCTAGCTTGACTTTGTTTTTATAACTGAATTATTTTTCTGGAGGTTCAGGAACAGAGTATAATCACTCGGACCAATATTTGGCGAATAAGGTGAATTAGCCATGATAAGTCCTTAAATTTCTGTAGTGTTGTCCGAGCAATATGCGGCCTATATTTTCCTTGGTGGAACAAAACGCTCTGGCTTTGTGTCGTCTGAATTATAAAATTAAATAATTATGGAGCGTCGTTGCAACGTGGAAGGGTTCTCATTCAACCTAAAATGTTGGACACGTTTGACCATAAACTCAGGTAAACAATCAAACACAAGTTTCCGAAACCCAATACCCGCCTCAAAATGAGTTAACATACTCCTATATTTATGAAATAACGTAAACATATGATCATATAGACCTATTTAAATACACTATCCTATTTCAGAATGCTGCAATTAGCAGATTATTTCATGTCGACACACACTGAAATTGCAAATAATTAGAAATATTATACACTAATTTAAACTGTGTAATTTATATTAAAATGACACACATTCCATACATTATTATAATCTTGTTATTAGTGATGAATATTAACAACGTAATTGTCGCATTGCAGGCCTATAACAGCAACTCAAACCTTTGTGTACACGTGCAGTTATAATTGAGGCCTATATGGCTTGTGTTTTGTTCATTGCATTCGTCTCCATTGAACAAAATGAGTAGCTCTACTGTTCGTCATCGTTCGTCGAGTGACACACATGGTGTTGGTATAACATAAAACAACGTATCATTTTTGTGTAAATAAATGATGAACACAGTCCGGTAGAAAATATCTAAGTGCAAAGTAAAGTTAAGAAAAGGAGAAGTTTAAGGAAAAACGCTTTAATCTCCATCGCTATTAATGATATATGAGTAGCTACATATTCCAACAAATATTTGCATTTTTTTTTCATGCACACCCAGTTCCTAGTTCCAAGTAGAAGGAACTGAATATTCAATCTCCCTTCCTACGATTCACCTGCAACTTCTTGTGTTTCGTATACACTGTTTTCAATGA
>KZ873134.1:14034-27415 GCA_003456935.1 Machilis hrabei
TGGATTTTGAACAAAAACTGGAAATTAAGCTTTCCTATGATGTTTTACAACATTGCTTGATCTAGTCGGCTGTGGTAAGGGGTGTGGGGGAGGTTGATTTCCCGATCTGTACTGATTTTACAATACTACGAAATAAAATGGTATTAATATTGCTGAATTTCAAAATGAGATAGAATTGTTTAAAGGGTAATTATAAAAATCAATTTTACCTGCCTACGGACGTCGCGGTGTTGTAAAGGTCTAAGGTATCTCCCAACTTTTTTTTTCGTTTTTACAAGGGCAGTCGGACAATCAGCGCTCGTTACACACTCCCCTTNAGTCGTTTTTCAACCCCCCTCTCATCCACTTTTATTTTACGACCAGAGAGTAACTTGCTGCCGGATGTGTTTTGCTTATTCACCCATTCATGGTGCACTCGTGAAACACAGAGCATCGAAAATCCCGTCATGTCTTAGTTCTAGATATACTAGCACATGCCATTAGGGCACCAATAATCATGTCCCGTTCAAATAATGTAGATCCTTCTTCTTACCCATTGCACTCGTATCACACACATTNAAGTGGTAGCATAGGCTAACACAACGACCGTGACCACTAGCATTGTCCATTTGCACTAATACTAATATCACTTTCAATATTACAGAATTACCTAACTNCGCTATAGCTCCAGTCTAGCCCAGGTTATAAAGCGTTATCGTACAAGTCTACCTGTGAAGCACACCACACTAAGGTATGATAGGCGTCTTCCGGCAGGGACATTCAGTTCAGACATTCCACGTCTAAACTTATAGTATGAGCTTCATTCAAATCGTAAAGAAATAGTCTGATATCTTAATACTGCATTTTAAACAACTCAGTTTACTATCGGAGGATGTGTTAATACAATAATTAAGTCTTAAAAATTGCATTTCTGAAATATTTTCAAGGAGTACATATTTCTGCTGCTNTCTATAAACTACGTATTCTTNCAAACGCACTTACACCGTGAATGGGGCTGTGTAAACACTATCATGTTGCAAGTTTTACACAACTTTGATACTTGGTTTATCAGGTTTATAAAATGTGTCATATCGTGATTTAACGTTTCATATTTTTGCTACGCACAATTGCTTTGCTAGAAAAAAGGCCAGCAATTGGAATATTCTACAACATTAACTGATTTACATAAATCAATTTTACAAGCACACGGATAACTCTATTTATCTATCATTAGAAATCAGGCCATGACGGGGTTAAGACGTGCAAAGCAGCTGTTCTCACGTCAGCTGAAAACAGGTAATAAACATATTTAAAAAAAAAGTTGAGCATACGTTCTAAGATACTCATGTTNCATATCATTGGGATCATCATCCTACGCCTACACCTGAAGTAGGATACTTATGTAACCAAAAAAGGATAATATCACATTCATTCTGACATTATACCACTAATACAACTCTAACCTCTATAAGGCATAATAAGAGTAAAAAAATAACATACGGAAAAAAATAGAAAAAAAAACATTTAATGTCGGTATGGTCCAAGGACACCGTTTCTCGCGTCCAAATTCAACATTTCTGAAAAATAAACATTTGTCAATAAATAATAAACTTTGAACTCATTTTCACAGCTAAAGCCATTAATTGACAAAGTTCATAAGCGCGCTTCGAAATAGATACACTCATCCCGAGCAGCAGATAATACAAATAGCTAATTACTGACGTCAAATTCAACTCGGATATATCATATTAAGCTTTAAGATAAACACTTAAATGCATCAAGAAAAATTATAGCTAGCTATTCATATAAACAACACAAATAAATTTACGACATTCGGTATGAATTCGTAAGGACTAACTCGATTGTTAACAATAACAACACGGCAATGAAATACTACTTCGTTTCTTCATGGCTAATGACACATTATATATCGGTGAGACGTAAAACACCATTTCATCATCGCATTTCTGAAAGTTTCTATATTCGCAATGCCCAACATGTAATGGAAAATTGGTCCAGGTTCGAGTCTAATTGCAACATTTAAGATAGCATGGATTAAATAATTGCAACATTTAAGATAGCATGGACTAAAAAAATAGAGTACTGGGTTCGAAATCTAACACCAAAAAGAAAAATGGACTATCAAACCGGTATCACATTCACCCATCCTCCATTTTGTAATTTTGCCATATGTCATATGCACAGAGATATTTTTACCTGGTTCGAATCTCGAAATGTACAGTCTCAGGCTCTTGAATTCGAGCCTCTAAATAATATATGCACTCACATGCTTAAGCAAAACAGAGGTGCAATCACAACCCTCTGAATGGTATTTGCACTCACATGCTTGACCAAAACTAAGGTATCACTCGATATTCTAAAATGCAGGGTTCAGGTTNGAATCCCGTACAGGGCACGGATGTTTGCGCTGTCTGATATGTGTTTTTAATGGAATTAAGTTCCCGTTCATTAATTACTATAAACATTGTTCCTAATGACCCATTATGTATCGACTGGACGTAAAACATCATTGTACTTTTGTAAATGCTGTGTACTATCACATAAAAGTATCTTCGGATCGAAGCTCACTTAGGTTATACGACTAGACAACAACAACGTAATCTTTCTAAGAATAAATCATGGAAGAAGTGTACTTTATTTTTACATAGCAATTATTGGTCAGTAAGACAAATGTAATATACAGTCATTGGTATCTGACTTAAACGTACTGTATGTCATAACTTGGTGGTAAAACAAAATTAAAATGTCCTTGATTCGAACCTCTGAAAGATATAATGTACTAACTTGTCTAAAAATTACAGTAATTGGTATCTGTGCTCTGCACATTTTTTGGGATTCGAAACTCGAACTCGTGAAAGAACTGTTGTACTGTCTCAACAGTATCAGGGTTCAAAACTCCGAAAAGGTAAAATGCAATATTAACTTGGTAAAATCTAATATGTGTTACAATTAATAACCCATTATGTGGCCACTAACGTAAAACATCACATCGACTCACTGAAACGAGGATTCAAACCTCTGAAAGCTCTGGAGTTCGACTCTTTGGTCGACTACACGTACAACAACACCGAAATGTTCTAGGTATCATGGGTTCGAGGGTTCAAACCTCTGAAAGCTTCAGGATTCGACTCTTTGGTCGACTACACTTAAAACATTATCTCTATTCTAAAAGAGGTCCAGGATCGAACCTCCACTCTACACATTAGGTTACAGCACTCGCAGAACAGAGCTACGCAAAAAATAACTGACCTCAATCTAGGTTTAAAATGATCCCGTTATACAACTAAGGTTTGTACATCCTAGACAGACAGACAACACCAAATAAAAAACCAGGTCACGACACAGACATTAACACAATTAGGTTCCACATAGACCTTCCCAACCTAACCAGTTCAAACACATCCAAAAAATCTAGGTCTCCTGTTCTAAAAATAGATTGGGCACAGAATGCCACTATACCTCTCTTACAAGTTTAAATCTTTCATCGCTTATACGGAACGTATTCTCTCAGCTCTGATATTGTTGAGCCTCAGTATGTGGGTGACGCAGTTGCCCCACTTCTTCACATCGTGGGCCTCGAAGACAAAACTTACGATAAACTCATCATCAAGGTCTATGATTCTCTGCACTACATCCCGTTGCTTCGAAGATGTTTTGATACCATCAACATCNATATAAGGGACAACACAGGCGNACCAGTGCCATTCGAGTTCGGGACGTTGACGGTTAAACTACACTTTCGTCATGAAGAAGAATAATCAGTTATTTGCAAGATATCCTGTTCAGCTAGGAGGCGGTGTTTCCACCGTCTACTATGGATCACCTTACCAGAAAGGACATGGTCTGGGAAGCCTTCTAGCAGGTTTATTTCGCGCCGTCATGCCATGTATCAGACAGGGAGCTCGCACTGTAGGGAAACGAGCGCTCTTAACCGGACGCGACATACTTGTTGACGTCACCAAAGGAAAACCAGTGAACGAAGCCACCAAGGAACATCTCGTGTGTGCAGGCCATTCATTCGCCGACCAAGGCAAGCTTAAACTCCAAACGCTTCAGAGGGGTAAAGGATATAAAAGAAAAACTCTCAATAGAAAACGTCAGTCTTCGACAGTCGGCAGCAGCAGCAAGAGGAGACGTCTCGTCAAGAAAAAATACCAATCCAGCAAAAGAAGAAGAANGAACATTGTCGATATCTTCAATTAAAGATTGCCTTCATACACATACATTCGTCGGAAGCCAGTACATCGGACATGGACTTCTTTCTCTGCCTCCAACGCAGACAACAATCGAGCACGGACAATGGATTCACTACAAATTAGGGCTCCTGATTATCCGTGTACACGAATAAACGTGTATACGTGTAATACGCTATCCGTTTTTCAAGTACGTGTATACGTGTGACTCAGGGTATACGGATGTAAACGGTTTCACTGCAAGTTTTATCCGTTTAGTCACGATTTAAAAAACATTTATTCATTTTAACGTTTATGTACGTCTCCCAATTATTGCGTTCCCTTTGCTTTCTATATTTCTGTATGTATGTTACAACCTACAACGTTTGCAATCTCTGTAGTTGGTACCAAAATAAATATTCACTTGTATAAAGAAAGGGTGTTATGCTCGGTCACATCACGGTTTAAATTAAAGTACTAAGTACTCCAAATAAGGCTATTAGCGGGGCAGCCACAGTAAAGTGCTGTATTCATGAGTTATTTTGTATAAACTTTATAAACTCTGAGGAAGAACAAATAAATATAACACTCTAAGCAAAGCTAAGCAGAATTCATTATTATGTTTACAGTATTCATTTGCAATGGCTTACATACATACACTCATGGAAAATATCCCATTAAACTTACAAAACTTACTGAATTACCCATACAAGTGCCTGTTTTGAAATAGAAACACAAGCATGTCTACAGTTTATGTACTAAGACCATTCCTTTTCGGTGTTATAATATTTCCTGCAGTAGAAAAAGTGCGTTCCGAGCTTGCAGAACTTGCCAGTATGCACAGATATCTGCATGCCATTGCTACCACCGCCGGGTACTTTTTATCCCTGGCTTTCCACCAGTCGCAGAAGGTTAAATCGAATCGCAGTTGAGGTTCCGCCAAATATCCTTCGAGCTGCGTAGAAACGTCATTCTTATTGTGTGCCGGCTGTTGATACAAATATGCCAGAGCCATGTTGCTAACACTATTCCCGCCTTGTAGAATAGATCTTTCGTTTCTTCTTCTCCGATGGTGGCTAGCCTGCTACGAACGTACTCCCAAACCTTTTCCTTCACAAGAGGCGACTCATCACTGAAGTCCTTATGGTGTGGATCAAGGAAGGACGCGATAATTCGTGGATTCAGTTCCGGTTCCTAATTCCCCTCCAAATCGAAGCGTTTCCTCAGTTCCTCACCAATAAACACTTTTAACTCAATTGCCATCTTGGAATCATCTGACAGCGGCATCATATTTTTTAGAAAAACTTTCTGTGTGTCTCTCCACAGAAAACGGTTGTCGCCATCTGGAGAAGTTTAATCAATATCGGTTCCTGCCCATTCCTTTGCTGTAATTTCGAGCTTTTGAGCCATACANGACGATGTTACCGTGCGATCTGCTAGGACATTGGCGATAGGGCTTTGGTTCGCAAGATCACACTCGAACACTGTAACATTCACTATTTGATTATGCTGTAGGATAANCAAAAGGGTTAANTCATATGATGGGTACGCTAATCCGTTTGTTGATATTTTTTTTTAATGAACTAATCCTGAGTGAAAGGAAATTAAGGCCGAAAATAATATGCTAGTGAAACTTTTGTTTGTGATCAGATATTACATGTTCAGGGCGCATGTGGGGAATTGCGCTAAATAGCGATAGTGAAGAGAGAAGAAGCGAAGTGAGTGCTTAGAAACGGGAACAACGGAGATCGAACGGGCGGTTCGAGGCCATAAGTCATGTTATATTTTTTTCGGAAGAAGAATAGAAGTGCAGAAGAACTAACCAGGTATTTGAAATGCTAATATTAGAATATTATGAGAGGTTATAAATCTGGGGACAGTTGAGGACTGATTTAGGGGTATTCCCATGCGAAATCCACTGTAAATTGNGTGATTAGAAAAGGCAGGCTGTAAGCCGAGCGTTAGTGCATTTCGCCTAGATCCTGCACACAAGTGTTTTGATCTAAAGAAGAAGCGAATCATGCATGATAGAGATTAATAGAAGCCAGGTGAAGTTCCCGAATGAGTTATTAAGCCGGGAGGCGAAATGAAAGCAGGTTAAAATAAGAGAAAACCTACAATTGCACGAAAAAAAAAATCAAATTTGACAAAGCCGTAGGTCCCGCACCCAGGTGTTTTGACCATTCGTAATAAGTAAAATGCAACACTTCAGAATTTAAGCGGCTGAGATATAAAGTACATAGGAGTTGAGAGGTGATGAAACACGATGCGTGGGAAGAATCACGAGGTACAACGTGACTTACAGAAACGCGTGCCCAAGCAAATCTACATCCTCTAAAAGACGAGCANCGCCGAACGGAATACAGCGTCTACAAGGCCTAGCTGTGAGAAATCGGACGAAGAAAGCTACCTAAGCCCAGGAGAGAGATAAGAGATGAAGATTGCANTTCGTGACACCGGCGAGAAGGAACCAGGGTGACTGTAGTATAGAAAAAAGAATACAGAAGTTGGTTGGCACGGCTGAAAGGTTCGAGATTCGACGCCCGATCACAACTGATCTGGTGTCACTGCGCCGGTGGAGAGAAAGCATATGTTTGNCACATGTTTGAGGCTTGTAAGTAGTCGAGATCTCGAAGGGTGTTGTATTTAGGGTTGTGTGCGGCCGGGGCAAAAATGTTTGTTGTGAAAGTAGTTGGGATAAGGGCGAGAGATGTCCTATTGNGGTANTTAAGTCCAGAAGTCACGCACACGGTCCTATTTGCAATTTTTTGTGTAGCACTAGAAGTGTTGTGTACATACGTTATCATGATAGGAGGTACCCTGCATACATGGGAATGTCTTACGTAAAAATTATGTCAACGAAGGAATTAAAGTTAAGTTAAAGAGAGTCAACGTGAGAAGTGATTGGTCACATGTAAATTGAAAGAATGTCCTAGGTAAAAGGTGTTTGAAAAAAATTAAGAAAAAGTAACTTGCAAATTGTTTGTTCACCTACAACTTGACTGAATACTAGACAATATAGTTGAAGAATCCAGCCTGTATACATTTTGGAGCCTCGGTATGCTGAGTTGTTAAGTAAGGTATTTCGCTTTGACGAAATGTCCTTGGCTATATATTGAGAGGTTGGAGAGGACTTAGGTCTCTTCTTGATCAGTCTGTGTAGTTAACAAGTTCATCTANTGATGAACGATTTTGTGAGTATCCTTTTTGGATCGCCGCCCTGACCTCACCTCGGATGTTTGGTATAGTGAGTATAAAAAAATGGTAATTAACCATTTATTTATTCTATTCTGAGATCAGTAATATTTGAGTTTGGATTGAGGCCTGATTCCGTAAATGAGGATATAGGTGGATTCTGTTTATCGTATGGTGCATTTTGTCATGATTTATTGACCATGCCTTTCCTGGAAATTTGTGGCTAAACCTAAAGTAACTGTTGATTCAAGACATTAACTTAAAATACTGGTTGCGTTAGTAGTATATTCTGCTTTGAGTAACCCTCCCTACTTTATGTAAAAGGACGAGGGGTATTGGTTGAAAATACTTACGTTCATTAATATATTTCTTATACGCAACCTTGGTTTTACTATCGAATTACCTAACCTCTATGTCATCTTCCCGGAAGCCATTGGGTAGCCATCTATGCTACGAAAACTAAAATGCAGTACTTTGTTAGTTATGGACATGAACCGTTTTTTAACGAGATCATCGACTTTCTACAAAAAGCCGGAGGACCTTGGACTTTCAACGAAGTGCAACGATTCCAAATTATGCGTTCATTTCTGCATAACGTGGTTGGTGAGTAGAGCCAGAGGACTTTCATTCGCAACATATCTTCAGGTCTTCGATCGAGAATTGTCAAATAACGATGCCCTGGTATTTGACTTGTTTAAACAAATCTACAGAACCTTGGATCTTATCAAACATCAAGTTAANAAGAAGAAGAAACCTTGTCAGTGCTGCGTTTCTATAAAGGCAAGGATCGGATGCACCTAACTTTAGTTCCATCATGGCCGTCGTATTGGAGGCAGAATGCTACGTTGACTTTAACAACGTGTACATTATAAAGGAACTGGCTGTATACNTTATCAAAACATTTCAAATTCAAGCCTCCACCTTTAAACCGCCATATACGTTCAGTAGCCTGCCAAAGAACATTCAGCGCATCAATTCCTGGATCCACAAGCATCTACATCACATCGGGTGGACCGAAGGTGTATTACCATTTTGTACGATTCAAAATCGAGTTCAGGAACTTACGAGGAATGCTGCAGACATCTACTCNAAAGGCAGTGAAAATTTAGTCTTTTCGAAGCTTTATCACAGCGATCGGTCANTGACCTAGATGCCTTGGGATGCCCACAGTCTTCTACAATGAGTCATCGGACCTGCGCCTGATTCTTATCGGAGCATGTCAGCAATGAGCACTGCGCGCTGAGAAAATATCTGAAACTAGGTCTCTGGATTCATCATCACGGTGAGTGTATCTTTGTTTGGCGTATCATGTGTTATCTTGAAATTTTCCTTTATTAACGGCTTTTCTTCCATTTCAGCAGTCTACCGTTGATCAGTGACCCCATCAGACGTTTACCATGAAGTGCTCCATGCCTGCTGTTGTTATGGCTGATGGTTTTAAGAAGAGGAAGACCGTATCAACACCTTAGAGTGTTCAAACCCCTGCCGTAAAGCGGATTAAGCCTACATGTGCTCGAGATATAAAGAAGAAGAAGCGTACATTTTCTACCGACAGTGAAAAGGATCAGGAACCAGCCATTGACGTTCCGAATTCACACAAATCTACTACAGTATTCAATATGCGGAGTTTACCCAACGGCGGTGACGTCATAGCAACGCTCCAGGAAGAAGCACCTCAAATCAGGATCCGGACGAAGGCAGGGTTCGACTACGAGTACAACACCATTGTTTTCAGTGACAGTAAATTTGAAGCTTTTGCCTTAAAACTGGACAGTGTTAAAGCCAATATCGACCATTACAGTGATTTTTCAAATTACGGGCAATTATTCGACAGTGAAACAGTGTTGACCATTTACGAAAAAGACGAAAGTGTTCTGTGTGTCCATTATGTACCCCAAGGTACTGGTGTGTNGCCTTCGCTACGAAGGGAAAATAGTTTGGAATCTGTGACTTTCTTGAAGGACGATATCGTGAAGCTGTGCAAAGTAAGTAAATGTATTATTGAACATGTTAAATTCATTTGTGATCAGCAGCCTGCCATTGCTACNCTGTACAATTGTATTATTCAACATTAACGCAAACTGTTGAAAGGTGTATATCTGACGAACAGGCACTTCAAGATGCCCAGATAGATAAAATGTGGAGTGAATACGTTGATGCATTCTTTGTCCACGTGCACGAAAAGACATTGATTTATATGGAACAGAATTCAGTCTTTGCACAGTATAGAACGGAAAATGTTATATACAGTCTGTTTTACACATGTATGAACCAAGTTTTTTATCTGAAGGATGTACTTTAGAAAAATAAAATTGTTGTATTTTCTAAATCGAAACAATTGCATTTATCACTCGTTCACCTCTCCCTATTTAAGCGTACCTTGTGATTTTCTTAAGTGTGGGACTATTTTGATGCTACTTTAAACGGTAAAAGTTATCTGGTTAAACTGGTGTTATATTCATAACGCACTTCTTTTAAGTCTTTGTCATTTTCAAATATATTTTGGTTTGAATTAACAACGAATTTTTACCACAACGTATAATAAGTTAAACAATAACACTCTGAAAACGCAAACAATCTGAAGTCGATGTCATTTCAAATATATTCATGGTTAAATATGCATGCATATGTTTCAGCTGACAACGACTTTTACCACCAATAGCACTTTNAAAATGCATACAAGCTGAAGTCGATGTCATTTCTAATATATGGATGGTTAATTAACCATGCCTATGTCGGAGCTGACAACTACTTTTACCACACATCATATCAATAAGATCCACATGTATATTTCTGTAAGCCGACGTTGTTCCGATATGATCCGAACAATGCTCAAATTCAATATTGAAATATCAAATTCAAGCCTACGATACGGATATTACAAGGGACAATGATTTGGAAGGACAATACCATGAAGCCATGCAAAGTAAGTAACTTTAGTATTGACTACATTCAGTTCATTTATGATCATTGCCTTATACAAATATATTATTCTAGCAGAGCATAAATTCTAAGTTAAGTTAGGTAATACACTAAAACTCAGTTCCTTTGCACTAGGGTCAAATTTGACCATAGAGCCATGTTAGGTACGACATTAAATGTCTCATCCTTGGTAATAGGGGCAATAATAGATCAATGCATGGGTTCTAGGGGATTCAGTTAATTTAGGTAAGCCAATATAGTTCAATTTATAAGCCTTATGGATATATTTGACAATAGGGTTAAGTTAGGTTGTGTTAGGTAATAAAGTCAAGTTTGACCATAGGGTTAGCTTAGGTTGGGTTAGGTAATAGAGTCAAGTTTGATCTTAGGTTAGGTTAGGTTGGNTTAGGTAATAAAGTCAAGTTTGGCCATAGAGTTAGGTTAGGTTGTGTTAGGTAATAGAGTCAAGTTTGATCCTAGGTTAGGTTAGGTAATAAAGTCAATTAGGTTAGGTTAGGCCATGTACGACAGCTCTAGTTAGGTTAGGTTGGAGGGTAATAGTGTCAAAATTTGACCCTAGGGTCAATTCGAATCGAATTTGACCCTAGGGTCAAAAAGCGATCGGGGACATATACCCTCTGATGATGATGTATGTTGATGTTTGCATTGTCTTCTCTTCAGCTGTTTCTCAAAAAAGGTTTATGTAGCATGAGAAATGTGAATGCGATGAAGGATGAAGATGTGTTTCCCAGGCAACTGGTTAAAATTAGACCAAACTGTATGTTAAAATCCATACGAATCACAAAAATAAACAAATTACCACCAGCAGGTAGTAGTGATGAGAATCACTGGTAAGTAGTGAGAGTATTAACTGTACACGTAGATGAGAGTTGATGCTCGTTTGTTCCGTCACCTGCCTTAGTTCCCGATCAACTGATCAGATGGCAGCAACCCACTTTCTTTCCAAATGATAAGTTTCTATTGACAGGGGTATTTTTTTTAATCCGTATATCGTTAAAAACCAAATATAAGTACGAATAATAAACAGTCATAAAACCGGTATATCTGTTCGCTCCAGAGTGAAAGTTATATACGATTTGTCAGATACTCTTTAAATGAGGACGATATAAAAAGTTTGAAGTTTGCAAAAGTATAGAACAATTCTCCTTTCTCAATTAGCACGTGTGACTATTAACAATACAACAATGGTACTCTAAAGATGTAGTTTTTTTTATTGTTGAAACGTTACTGTTAAAACTGGACATTGTTGTATCTAAACAATAATATTGAAAAATATAAACTCATATAATACCATACTCAATATTACATAACACCAACCCTTCAATATCTCAACAAGTTTCTCTAGGTTTTACGTTGATGAAACGAAAGTGTTTCTGTGGCTGAACAGAATTGTTATACATCATGAACGCAATATTAATGAGATGTTTTTGTTGCATGCATTGACCGTGTCATTGTATCCTCCTAACAATATTTAATAGTTAATAGAAACTTCAAGACAACAATACGGTCTAGATGAAAATCAAAAACAGTGTTTGTTATGACGCTGAAAGTTGTGCATCTTATAAGACATAATTAACCAGAAAGAGTATATTGTCGGAATTATCATAAAAGTGACAAGACGTATTGTAGAATGCAAGTAGAAAACAACGACGCCTTACGAAATGAAATCCGCTAGATGGCAGTGTGAACCGCAACGATGATCGAAAACAATTTAGCGCAACGTTGAAAGACGTGTTTTTCATTCAGTTTTTAGAAAAGAAAGCTTTATTTATGTTTTTAGCTTATTAAACGTATACAGGAAAGTGATACCAAACATTAGAAGGGTTCAAAAGTTTATTTCGTATTAAAAATTACTGAATATCGTATGTGTTCAGGCGTACCCAACTGAATGCTTTAACGTAATTTTATTTATAAAAAAAAAGTAATTTTAGTAACGGAAGAAATAAGAACTTACTAAAACTTGTGATTTTCTAAATGACGTAACAGTGTGATATAAGTATTAGGGCTAATTTAATTTAGCTTTCACATCAACTGCTGGTGTTTATTTGGAACTAATGAATAAGTATACAAGAATATTAATTTTTGTTCCACCATTTACACATGTCATCAACTGATCCAGGCCTAGCAGCGCACCTAGCGGATTTCATTTCAAGAGGGGATTTGCCGCGACACTGTGAATATAAAACGCTTTCCATACTACGTACGAGCTCTAGTATATTTCACAAGTTTGTGTTTCATAAAGCTACAAGTGAATCTTATCAAGTTACTTGTCCAATTTTTACTAGTCTTTCTGTCCATTTTTGTTTCTTAAAACTACATACAAGTCATGTAAATAACCTAAATATATGGGCTCAAGAAGAGTTTTCGAGCATTTGTGATGGAGTACAGATACTCATAAAATGTAGACGAACAATATTTAGTGGTTATTGCAAGAGCATTTTAGAGTTATGTAGCCTACTTATATTCTACTATAATTTTGAAAAACAAAAAACATTAATTTAATGACAAATGTAGATTGAGGGCAGCAAAGCGAGAAATCTTATATACTTCATAGCTATAAAAGAATGGCGTCCTTGAATGACAGTTCGGACAACATTTATTTTTTATGGTAGATTGGAATCTGGTAGATTGGGAAACTGTTGACTAAATTCGGTTGATACACGTAGTTTTAATGTATATACAAAACTCAGCATGTATATGGATATATGTACGTCCGCTTATTTCTCAGCACATTGGCTGATCAGATTTCGACAAAGGTTTGTACTGGTCCATCGTACAGCATAGGTTGTTTTAATTACTAGTTCAAATTGAAGTCTTTTCTCGACTGGGTGCGGCTATCATCTATTTCTTCACGTCAAAAACTTTCTGGCCTCGTGGAACTTGACTGAGCTCAAATCAACGGTTGATAACTGGCTGAGCTCATTGGCAGCGTCCTTGTATGACAAGGGAACTCAAAAGCCCGTTACGTGAATTAAGTGCGTCAATGCCGCGGCTGAAAACGTAGAAAAGGAAACTAATGTCTAGAGTAAAAATATGAATAATTATGTATTGGCCGACCATCCTTCCTTTCA
>KZ873134.1:27610-43199 GCA_003456935.1 Machilis hrabei
GGACATGGGTTCCCTAACTCAAATTGCTCCACACCCCCACCCCCATGGGTGGTTTAATTTTGGTGCAGGACTTTTGCGTCACCCTGTATAACTGGTGTTTGTAATTTTGTGACAAAGTCATGCATTCAAATCTCATTGGTCCAGTTGAGCATTCCAGAGCTAAATCTCGTGTAAACTCATTTCGTCTACACAACGGCATTTTTCCTACTGTCCTCTTTTGTCATGAAGTCATGAGTATCAGACTGTGACACACATGTCTTGGCCAACAGAGGTCAGCCGCAAAATCACGAATGCTAAGACTGATGGTCTGGCCTGGCTTAAACAACTTGTTTACGGTGNTTTTTTTCTTGGCAATAACACTTGCAAGGGCAGGCCACCAAGAATTGTCAATGTATCTCGAACACACATATTATTTTTGTATTATAAAAAATAATTACTGCATAATAATTGATTTATTCGGAGTGGTATCGTTACTTGTTTACTTTCAGATTACCCCCAAAACATTGGTTCACATTTCTATACCTTCTTCTTGTTTTAATGGTAGAGTGCTCACCTCCACTTCACAAAGTTCCGGGTTCAAACCCCTGAAATGACTTCCTACCCTAAGTACAGCTACATATTACCCGGAATCAATTTCTAGTCTTTGGCAGGGCCGCAGGGGTGCAGTGCACCAACTCATAGATGATTCCATTACCAAATTGCCCGAGGAAAAACAGACCACAGATAACGGTCCGTTCTACATCTAAGTTCTCTTATCTTATTTACGTGATCGTTTCTACTTATATATGTAGCTGTTTGAAGCGCTTGTACGCAGTTTATTGACTGATAATCAATTATTGTTTTAAACCTTTTCATCCTATTGTCACAGTGATTATAGGCCAATGAACCCCAATTTAGTTGTTTAAACATTTCTGATACGCTATCTAATCTATCGTAACGACCCAACACAATCCTTGCTGCCCTACGCTGTACGCCTTCACTGTAGTATATTAAACCTACTTGGTGAGGGTCCCAAACACAACTACAGTATTGTAATATCGGTAAGGGGTGTCCAACGTGTCTGCCAGTAAAGCACTCCACATTAAGATGTGATCCAAGGCGTCTTCCGAGAGGGACGTTAATAAGTGTTCGATGTAAAAGAACCCACCACCAGTCAAATGAGTGGCAAAATTCAATCATCCTCAAACGTCGTTGAAATGCTGATGGGATCTCCATTCGTCCTTCTCTGTCAGAACCATAAACTCCAGTAACCAATGTCAGTTCGTAAACTGGCTGCANAAATTCCATTAGAGTGCAGTAACTTCCTCTAACCTGTCACTGTGACCCATGTAATGCAGTCTCATGAATCAGCGAGTTCATTCAATTCAAATCTAGGTGGAGCAGTAGTGCGCCCATTCCGTTTCAGTGTACCCCGGAACGGAAATAAGTCTGACAAATTCCTGGTCCAACTTATAACTTGGTTTTGTCGCCTAAATGAGGAAAACATGGCATGCAAAGAGTAAAAGAAGGAAGCGAAATTGAGGAAGGTCGCAGCAGCCCCGACGTCCTCGTTCGAACGGTGAAGACATTTTAAACTTTTTCGTGCTTCACATTTGGGAATTATTGTATACAGTACAGGGTTTGCTACTTTTTCGACAGTGTTAGCCAATAACTAATGTTTAAAATATTTATAACCCAAAATTGCAACTTGGTTTGCATCTAATATTTNATATTTATCCTCCTCACCCATATTATATATGTGAACGTAAATATCCGTGAAACATGCTGGTGATATAAAACAAACTGTTTGTGACGCTGGACTTGACGAAGGTTCTACGGAGTGTGCGGAGGCGCGTTTCCAGTGGAAGTTTTTTTGTTCAACTTGTAGGATCAACAGCTGGTTGCACCCATACAGCCATGCACTGATGGAGCCAAGCCCGTGATGGTCTAACTCTAACTATAGTCAGCCACGTCGATTACATTCTAGCCCTCTGGGTGTGTACAAAAACGTGTCTGGAATTAGTTAACACCCATCGGATCGCTTGAACCTGAAGGTAGACCTTGACCCTTCCTTTTTTTTACTGCTGACAGAAAACAGATACGTATACTTATACTTATTGAAAGGCACTACACAAATATGTGTGTTTTCAACTAGCTAAGAATACCACTTATAATGAAGGAGTAGTTTATGGTATAAAAAATAAGACTGTGTCTGTTCGTCTAATCAGAGCCGACTGACTGATTTGTGTGATAGTTTTGAGTTTTGATAAGGTCTTTGAATATTACTCTCGTTAGAATTTCAGTTCTAAAAGAAATCGCTACAAATGTGAAATGCCGAGAAAGACATTCAGACGAAAGGAATATGAGAGAAAGCCAATGATGATGTTTTACGGCGTTTTGACTCCAGATGGGTCACTTCAGAGCAATTTCTCATGTTGATCAATGGAGATCATAGACATTGTGTGGGAATCGAACCCACGATTTCTGGTACGAAAGCAGGTTTTCTGCTTTAATCAGTCGGCAATATTAGCAAATAATTAAAGCCTCTGTTATTGCACCCAAGGAAGTGAAATGATGACTGATATTTTCTAAGAACTGTAAGTGGTTGTCGTGAACGGATAGAACCCATATGGGTAAAGCCTCTAGTAATGATAAAACTCCGAGTTTTAATAACATTACTTTCTTTTTTTTTAAATGACTTGGTAGAGTGACTGTAGAATGGATGTCCCATGCGTAACGAACGACCTCCACCACTTTTCGATTGATAACAGGTTGTGTAACTGAGAGTGTGCTGGCGTCGGTTTCGGTGTCGGTGTCGGCTCAGGTGTATCGTTTCGTTGCGCTGCCTGACCGTCTCGATCCACTTCGTCCGAATTCCAAGGCGTCACGGAAACAAAACGGACGACCTTCCTCTCTGTTCAGTTGCAAATTGTACAACACTCTTTTAATGTTGACTCATTTCCTAATAAGAAGCTACACGGCAATGCTTTTAGTGAACATTATAAAGTCTTTTCTAGTACACCTCCTCGTACTAGCTTTTNAAATAGTATTTTTGTAGAATACATGTACAAATATGCGCTCGTACTCAAAATACAAACCAGTAAAAAAACTTTTGTTTTTACTACCTTACTACTTGTACTAGGCTACGTACAAGTATATTACAAATAGTCGTTTCATGTATTCAATGTGTCTTTCTAAACACTTTTAAGTTTCATGCCACTCTAATTTCAAACAGAATCTTTTCAAATTAAAACATAGAAGTGTTAATATAAAAGGAGTTTTAAAATGGTGAGACATTAATGCTCCTTTTCTTTTATACTTTCAAGTTAGCCTCTACTTTGCACATGTACCTAGTTGGCCACGAACTGCCAATGTCACAATCAAAGTAGTAAGTAAATGTATTACATAGTCTGATCAATTGCACTCAGGACCAAGTGAATCGTGCACGGATTATTTTAAAAGCCTAAAATTATTGCCGGTCTACTCCTTGTACATATTTGAAGCAACAGTGTATCTCAAATCCGTTAGGACATGCACACACAAATTTACAAAGTACACAGCTATAATACCAGAAATAAAAATGACTACTTTGTAAAACCTCACCACTCGTCACTGTATGACAAATCACCATCAAGTACAGGCCCAGTGTTATATAATAAACTACCGCAAATTCTAAAAACGTAGTAAGGTCTTTGAAAATAAGCTAAAAGAATACCTACAAAACAAATGTTTATATAGACTATTACTAGAATAAAATTGTAGAGAAGGGTAGTTTTAGTAATGAGATGACGTAATAAAACAAGAGCGTTTTTTGAAATTATATAAAAATAGATGTAAATGTTTAACTGTAATACGTAACTGA
The DNA here is from genome assembly GCA_003456935.1 of Machilis hrabei. Lineage (NCBI taxonomy): Eukaryota > Metazoa > Arthropoda > Insecta > Archaeognatha > Machilidae > Machilis > Machilis hrabei. The sequence continues at coordinate 31,452 of KZ873134.1, forward strand.
CGATTCTGATATTCTGTAAAAGGATCAAAATGGAGGAAATTAAATAGTATCTTAATATTTCTTTTAAAAATTGCCATGTGTACTTCAGTGAAGTATTTTCGCGCCTCTGCTGAAACTCATTTGCAGTATAATTATTATCGATATTGATACGCCCACCCGCCCGTCAGATTTTCGTCTAGCTTATTTGCCAATGATACAATAACATAAGGTCTATGTACTAGTAGACTATAAANAAAACAGTCAAAACTCTCATCTCCTGCAGCAGTCATTAGATGGTATTCAAGGGCGGTTGGTGTAGCAAGTGGTTATTGAAACTAAATCGTAAAAGTGTTCCGTTATAGATATCTCTACACTAAATCGGTAAATTATACAGGTTCTGTATAACAGAATGATTCCGAAAGATGCAGGAAAATTTCGAACCGAACCCGAACCAAACTGTAACTTTTTGGTTCACAAATGTATGGTTCGCAAACTTTTGCGAACCCGACCTTTAGTTCGGTTTGAATTTTAAGAAGTCTTAGAAACCAAAAGAACCGTATTCACATGATAATGCGTTATGCACAAGTTGCAAACGCAAAGGTTTAATCTCCGTACATTTTAATTGCACACGCATTTATGCTTAATTATGTCGGCAATCCGTTTTTCCATTCGGTCGGTACTTTTTTGCAACAAGTTTTTGGTATCATTTGAAAGCATAATATGATAACTCGAACGCTAAAATGATGCTTTATATTTGTTTATATCGACATAATTCATATCCACATTTATGCATTTATGCATTTATGCTTAATTACGTCAAAAAATAGATTAGGCATATTTTTAAATTATGTCTTGTTTCATCAATTCTTGCGCCAATCATATAGACTACAAAACAACTTTGGGTTTGTTTTTAAATTTGACATCGTTTATTCATCCTCTTTCAGAAGAAATAGTTTTATATGGTTATTCAGCACGAGTTAATCTAAGGAAATCGCAATTGCCAAGACTTTGGCTCTATGACTGGCTTCCGTGGAAGAACATCAACGAAATACTTGACAAGCTACATAGAAAGTGTAGTAACATGAGCATTACAATTCTAACATATTAATCAGATTAAGAGGTGAAAATGTTGAATAACACGGAATACAGTAACACAAGTGAGATTGCGTACTTTTTGCATAAAATGTATTAAATGCTGGACGAGATATGACAACGTTGCATTGTCAAAGAAGACTGGCGAACTGTACGTAGTAAGAAACCCCCTTTTTCATTGGTCTTCCGTAGCACTGAGGTGAGGTCACGTACCTGTTTTGTAAGTTAGGAAACGGGTTCAATCCCAATTCTAGTATTTTTCTAATTGTTTTATTAGCAATTACATCAAGACACAGGAGGCATTTTTATTATTACCCCTGTGCTAGTGACAATTGAAATTATGAAAAAAAAATGGATATAATTTTAACAACAAAAGTATGTAGTACCTGCAAATAAATATTTGTGTACATTTGTGTTTCTACACTTATTAATAATTGCATTGTGAATTATTCTTTGTTTTTGTAGCAACACAAATGTACACAATTGTTTGTTTGCAGGTACTATGTTATTTTGTTGTTAAAATTTTATCCATTTTTTTTTTGTTTTTCATAATTTCAATAGGTTAATAATAAAAATAGCTCCTGTAGCCCGTTATAATCGCTAATAAATACAATTAGAAAAACAGTAAAAAATGTAGCACATATTGGTAGTCAACCCCCCCCCCTCCCCTCCCCTCCTCGGTTTCCTAATTACAAAAAGAGGGAAGTTCCCAAGGAGTCAGTGGGCGCGAATTTTGTTACATCCTGTATAGGCCTCTATATAGTGTAGATATATATACGTGTGTATTTATAAACGAAACGTTACCATCTTATCGGATTTCCGTACACGAAAAAAAAGAGCCGTACCATTGGCTGTACGTAGAACTNTAGTAAACGTCAAACATAAAGGCGCGTGGCTTTAAGTGACGGAAAGCTTCGACTCCATTCTCCGCAGTAATGATTCTAAGCAGTTTACAAAAAGAGTTTAAGCAGTACTTTTACATATTAAGTCTCAAAAGAGGACAGTGTTAATCTGGTGTCGAGTAAAAGGTGAAGCTACTGAAAAGAACAAGACCTTTAAAATACTGGACGTTGAAAAACTTATAAATATATCGGGTTCCTACAGGTTTTGTAGGACTGTACACTTTCGGCTCAGATGTCCGAGAAATCTCTTCTTAAGTCCAATGGTATGAGTATGTTATCGTCGTGTGCTGAAGATCTAGTAAGTATGTGTACCGGTATGTAATATGTAGAACGTTAAATTATGACAATAAATAACAGTTTTCAACAGAGTAAATATCCCAACTTGTTTTGTTTTCTGCCTCAAATCTGTTTAAAAGTGCAGTTCGTTTCGATTGTCAATNACGATGAAAACAATTGCAGTAATCTCCCGAGAATGTACAGTTATGTTGTTATGCATGCGTGATCAGCAATGCGTCTGTTGTTTACTATTTCTAAAGTCAACCACGAATACGAAAACGAAAAAACTGCAATCCATTTGCTTCCTTTTCCTTGCCTATCGACTTTTTTTTCCACACGAATTCTGTATTAACTACAACATTTTTTACTAAGACATTTTCAATGAAAAAAGTAAAAGTGAGAAATGTTTCGTGATCTGGAGCTCTACTCAACTCTGAAACGAGGAAGGAAGTCAACTTCGATAATAAATATCGTGGCGTAATTAGTTAGTTCTGTTGGACATTTTCATGTCGAGGTTTGGAATATTTCGATACATCAATATCAAAATTTGAGTTTTGAAATTTTGAATTTCGAAAACATGTCGATATCGAGTTTCAGTGCTTTCAAATTTTGAAAAATATTGTTATCGAATTTCGGTTACAGTATTTTTCGAAACACGATAACGATATTTTTCGACATTTGATACAGACATTTTTTGAAATTCGATTTAGGTGTTTTTCGATATTTCGACGCACAAATATCGATTTTCGATATTTGAAATTCAATATCGCACAGCCCTACTTCCATGGACGTTTATGCGAAGGCTACATCGTATTGGCCGAAATTAGAACGAGCCTTTAGCTGAGCGGCCTTTCTACGAACATAGTTCGAAAAGTAATATCCGCCAACTANACCTCGATTTTTCATTTTGGAACCAAATGACCCTAACTTGTTGAGCTCCCTTTCTTTCTTATATATATTCACATTTTGAATTTGCCCATGCAACATTCTGATCACCAAACTCTTTACAATGTATTCTCTTCGTAGTGTAGTAGNTTCTATGCCAACTTATTTTGTCAATCTGAAGGTCAAAAGTTAGACAGCCTTTGAAGGTGCGTAGGTATGTGTGAGTACGTGTATAGATTGGAATCCTCTAGCCTACTCACTCCACGTCGTGCAACAATTTGCATAATTCTGCGCCGCTGAGTTTCGTGTCACCATCAAGAACAACGTCAGTTCAAAGTTAACAGTACAATTACAGTTGAAGCTGCTACCCCATTAAGGCAAGCACACGATAACACTAATGGATGTTTACCCACTAACACGTTGCGCAAGGTAGGCGCAAATTATGTATCCTTCATATAGCTGTTTTAAAAACGAAGGACTGGATATTCAGATATAAGATCAAATACATTACCTATCTACTAGAACAAGGATTGATAACACAAAAATGCCACAGAGGTGCTATTATTTTAGTATATATTGTCACATCACGATTCTAATTCAATGTTTCGTACTTGCAATCTTTTTCGTTGCCTCAACTTTAACAGTGAAAAGAAGTTTAAATAAAGAATGGACACCCTCGAATTTACTTACACAGTCATTCGTTAGCATAAAGAAATCTCGGCAACTGTGTTTGACAATTTANTCCAAGTTCAAGCACTTAGCATAGGTGCTGAAGTGCCAGCCAGCCACTCCCTTGCACACAGGAAATATTGGTGAAGTACTCATTTGATGTTGATGAGCACGTTAAAAGGAGATAAAAACAAAATGAGCATTCCTTATAAATGGAAGCACTTTTTTGTTATATGTCACAACACTTCGGCTTGCTTAATGGTTCAAACACCTACCCTAGCGTTAAGGAAAAATCATTATATTGCATGTCTACCTGTGTAGCAGTCCACATTAAGGTATGGCCGTAGGTGTTCTCCGTGAGGGACGTTAAAAGTGGTGTTTAATGTGAAAGAACCCANCACCGGCAATGTGTCGAATCATCATGAATCGTCGTTGCGACGCAGATGGGGACTCCATCGACCTTAGAAGTCAAAAACGTGAGACCTAAATACTCACATCGGCTTAAATTGACTTCAATACCTGAACGTTCGTGTAGCCTACTTAGGAGTCAGCATTACTTATCTCGGAAACTAGGTATCGTTAATCAATTAGTTTTGTAATGAGAAAATGCCTTCGCAAACACAATAGAATATACTTTGTACCACATAACAGTTATAATTACGAGTATAGTGAAAACTGTTATTATATATTATGAAGATAACCCGTGGTTTTACGGCGCACAACACACGAGGGNTGTGATACGACATTAGATTCCTTCTTTGGGGAAATATTTGATACTCTACTTGAGGAGCTGCCCGTTCTTCCTACATCTACATCATACCCTGCAATCAACCCAGAAGGTGCACCAAAATGTATTATTCACGTCCTAAACGGTTCCAATCATGAATCGAAAAGAATGACCAAAAATACAGATTAAATATACAGCTGATTTCCCTTAACTTATCTTCACGATCGCACCTACTAATATATGTTGCAGGTTTTAAAACCTTGCTTACATTTAACTGCGACTTAATGGAGTTTAGTTGCTCCAGTCTCTTCATTCTACATTTTTCACGCTTCTCGTCAAGAGATTACCAGCCCAACTCGCCCAACATCTCCGTTACGCTATCTGTCCTACCATAACGACCCAAAACAAATCTAGCCGCCTTACGTTGAAATGACTGAAGAAGATATTGCAAACCCACCTCATACGGGTCCCAAACACAACTACAGTAGTGGATAATTGGAAGCACCAATNTGTTATATGCAATTTGCTTAACGTGTTGTGGACATCGAAACAATATTCTCTGGGCAAAACGAAGACTACGTAGCGATTTTCCTACAACATAACTTACGTGTGAATTCCATGAAAGATCACTACTAACAATAACGCCAAGATATTTATACTCATTTACAACATTTAACGTTCTCCCATTAAGTGTATAGTTACATGTACTTTGTTGACGTTTCCTAGACACTCGCATAACTGAGCACTTTTCTGAATTGAGTTTTAGCTGCCAGGTATTCCACCAATCCTCTACTGTGTTTAGCGACTTTTGTAATTCATCCCAATCATCCTTACTACTCTCGTCAGCAAAAAGTCCTAGGGGTATTATTTCAGTCCTTTTCAGCACTTAGGAAAACTTAATAGGCCTAACGTCCGAATGGACTCCATGCTCCTCCCCTATGTACGGATGTTTTTAGTTGATGTAATGCTCTTTGATAAACGTCTTTGAATTTGCGTCAGCGAACATCTTCTGTACGTTACCACTCCTTGTGGTAGCTATGCAGTGAATTACTCTAGTCGGTAAAAGTAGGTACTTGATTGCTATGACAGGTAGTGCTTTGATAGAAAGTGCTTTCTTATGGAGAAAAGAAATCGATCTGAGATCGAACGAGTCTACCTTCAGCGATAAAATGAATGCCTATAATCTAAGTTGGAAAACGACTGGTTTATTTTTTTTTTTTTTTTTCGAAATCTGACCAACCAATCCTGAGCAATAAGTTAACATACCTCGAGTTTTATATACACAGATTGTAAGTATGATACTATGCGATGTCCGACATCTTACTATAACATTTCAAGCACATACTTTATGATGTAAGAAGGAAAATGTAAAGAAATCAAAGGCGAAGGATGTGAGTTTCATACTTTCATGTCGAATGATTTGTTTGTTTGTTGTTTGGTCGGATTTCCGAAGCGCTTGGAACGTTCAATACAAATCGCAGGTACTTGCATATCATTATAAACATTTATTTCCATTTACGTGTATTTAATGAACTTAATTTCCAACGAACCTATTTCGAAAAGTTGACGATGGGTGTTGTTTTGTATCAAATGGATACCTCGTGCATCATTTCTAATTGATGAACAGCACTTATATTGGATAATAAAGTTGAATGCACAATTAAAAACATTGTCGTGAAGAACATCCCCAATATCTAACCTTGTTTGGGAATCCAACTGTAGATTCTTGGAGTTAGAATTCAGTGATTAGCCAACTGCTCTACAGTGGTCGACGTTTAGAAAATAAAGATAATAAAAACTCAACAAACTACATACTACCTGAATAATGAAATAACTTAAAGCTCAAACCAGTCACACCCACTTATCATACGAACATGTTGCCATACAGGAGTTAAAAAATTAAAATAATGCAATCGATGTTTCCCGATTCCTCCAACTTTGAATTGCTTTGTAACCTGAAACTTGCTCTGGAAGGCATTTTTTCACTGGGTATTTTCAATTTAATTTTAAATAAGAAATCACCCACTATACTCAAAGGATTCGAATTTTATGACGCTATACACATCCTATTTCTACTATGTTTGTGAACAACAAGTATACTGTATTTTATAAGGTTATTTATTATTTTTCTCTGTGTGTTTTACCTTTATCCGGGAGTAGAGGTGTGCAATATTTCGATTCTTTCGAATTTCAGAAAATATTTAAGGCCTATATCGAATTTGGATAAATATATCAATATCGAGTTTCTACGATTTTGAATTTCGGTGAACATGCATATCGAGTTTTAAATTCGAAACTCGATATGAATATTTTTCGAAATTCAAAATCTTTCAAACTAACTATCGATATTTTTTTTTTAATCCGAATGAATCGAAATTCGATATCGATGTCGTACAAATTTAGAACTTGAAATTCAATATCAGGGAAGTGGTTTCCGATGTCGCATGATGAGAAATGTCACTTCTGTAACACATGGATTTTTTGTTTGACACGCAACGCAGGTTTATTACTTATTGTCTTTGACAATGCTAACAATATTTGTTTTTTCTCTTACAACAGTTCCTACTTTTTCGTATTATTTTATCTTCGGTCTACAACAGACAAGACTGCAATACTGAACCGAAACTTACCATGTCTCGTATTGAACCAATAACGTACAAGTAAGATATAACCTTGATACTCAATATGAGACATGATAAGTTCGCCCAAATGAAACATTTCGGCTAACTATCGGGATATGAGTGGCCAGCCGCCAACTGGTCATTCTTTCCGATTCATTTCGGTTCAGGGGCGATCAACGAAAGTAGTCGACTGACTGTCCGGTTTTTCACTTTGACAAAAACCTTTTTTACACAATAAATCGAACATACGTAGGCTATGTCGTGTAACTAATGAAAACACCAGAAAAGGCAATATGAACACGCACTATATTTTAAGAAAAAATTAACTGCTCTCTCAAGCAGTGTCTTTACAATTATAAAAACATTAAAGCTACATTTCGATGCATCATCGTTTTGGAGATCAAAGGTTTCATTAACTAAATGTTAGAGTCAATTGACGTGACGTTACTTTTATGATCGGTACTAACAAATAAGAGATCACTTGTGCACATCATCTTATTTACAAGTGCATCCCCTGATAAGTACCTTCTGGGTGAATTGTAGGGTATGATGTAGATGTATGAACACGGACGGATCTTCAACAAATTTTCAAGTGGGGTTCAGAGAATCTGGTGAACTTCAACCCCACCAAAACCCAGTCTTGTCTTTTCACTAAATACTAACCAGAATGTTCCCAACCTAATTTTTTTTTCAAACAACACATTGTGTATCGCCACAAAACGGACTAGCCTACTTTTGTTCCAAACTCTGGAACTAGTACTGTCAACTGTTTTCCCTGAAACAAACAATCTTCAAAACGCAGGTGCATAAACACTTGTTTTCTTCATAGTACTGTCTTTACTTTAGGCACTCACGGTGCTTCTGTACTGCAGTTTCATACCCTTTCGTGAATTTCTTCACATAAAATAACGCCAGTTTTTGAAGTGAGATAGACAGTGTGCTACTTCTTCAATTTGCATCTCCTATTCGCTATTTTATTTGTGTCACCGCAAGATCATTTCTGGCGAATATTAAACGCCAACTGTCACATTCTGCGTAGACCTATACGATATGAAGCTCATTTGTTGACAATAACTCATGTTAACGTTTTTCATGTTATTGCGCATTTGTTTACAAAGATAACGTGTTTATTGTTCAGTGTCTGCAGGATTGTAATTTATTTCGTTTCTAATATACAGTATTTGTCAGTCGTTACAGATAAAATAAACAAGTTCTACCTCCATGGGAATAATGACACTAGTACAAGATCGACAAGGAACGAAAAATGAAAAACACACAGTGTTGATTTTTATGGAAAGTCGCAGAAAATGTGTCGCCATCGTAAGGTAGGGCAATCGCCCAAAAGCCAACACATTCAGAGTATCGCCGGATGTCGAGTTGCTAAGAAATCGCCAAGACGCGTAATGTAAACCACAGTCTACTTTTGTTTCTTTTCATACTATAAAACGGAGGAACGATAGACATTTTTAAAGAACCGACACTATTCAGCTCCAAAACTAGGTAGTTTGTTAACAAATATCGTGTTTAAGTAGTTCTGTTGAATTAACGTGAAAAATGGTACACAAGCACGATTGATCATACAAAATTGAATACCGTGCGATGAAATCATCGCAGACGGGATCTAATTTTCTATCTCAGTAATACAAAGTAGGCTATATCTTCTCTGGTGGTCGTGATGGACGTTTTTACGTCATCTCAAAGTAGTTAAGTTGGTGGAATGAATCACAACACTTATTAGCAAACTCGAGGACATAAAGTACCTGGTTTGCGGAATTGAGTATTGCATAGGGCCTACTCTAAATGGGTGTTTTTTTCTAAATGTAGCAGCATACACATAATTCTCACGCTCTCCACCCACAGCAACGCCATTTTACACTAAAGAATAACAGTGACATCGACAAATGTAAATTTATTTCACGATTCTTTTATTGACATCGCGAAAATACGTATACTAGCTTTCTTCTCAATATAGTAAAAGCGTAATATCCTTCCGTCTTTTTTAAGACCCTATCACACTACGATGATTTCCTAGCCGGCCCGGGCTATATCACATTTGTAACATCCGAAAAACTATATGCATTGTTGAAAATTGCTGAGACTGTTCATGACATAGTTAGTATTGAAAGTTAAAGATAGTCAACAGAAAACAGTATGTGTCGCTGGGCGATTTGTATCCAGAAAATTACCGTAGTGTGACAGACCTTAACTGTACGAACTCCAGATTTTTTCGTTGTTCCTATTTCTTTCCTATCACTTAGCCTACACTTAACAGTAAAGGAAGTGAAATAAATCTAAGTAGTGTGCTGCAGAAACTATTTGTAATCCGATTCAGGAAGTTTGTATAGCCTACGGTGTTTTCAGTGGAACCTCATTCAGTTTTATGGGACAGTCAATCTGCATAACGTGCGCATATTTGAATTCCAAAGCCACTTGTGGTTCCGAAACACGTCGTTGGTAGCCCCAAGGTAAAAGTGTCTGTCACATGGCCTTACGGAAAAGTAACGCATCGAAGGATTACCTCACACAATATAGTGCCACACGGAATTATGCGATACACTATGTAGTATATTTTCGAAAACACACATGAAATATCCCATTTGGGTTTCAAATTCCACGTGAGATATGAACAAAACTGAATCCTCCTGAGCGTCATTGCGACGTGGATCAATTAAACTCATAGCAATCAGTCATATTATAGTGTGAAAGTTACAACGCAAGTTCTATTGTCCTGTTGTACTTAACACTGCCAGAAAATAATGTATACTTATTTTTAAATGTCAGCCATAGTCCAGATAATCGTTTGGAAATACTTTTCAATGCACTGAATCCTTTCAGTTTCGTTAAAAATCACTGATAACCTCTGCAGATAATTGCTTGCATTACAAAAGATGTTTCCTTACGGTTTATAACAACGGCAGAAAGCAGTCCCTTTTTCGAACTACATAAAAACCTGAAGATATTTAACAATCTTTGTTTGTAAGATCTACAAAAAAGAGGCTTGTCTCTCGGCTCGACAAATGCCTCGTATCAGACCGCAAACGGGCGGCGGAAACGCTAGAACGGTTCTTGAACGACCAAGGCCAATAATTAGCTTCGACATTCCTCAAGCAAAGCTTCCATTTGAAAACATGCGTCCATAAACAGTTGCCTCTTGTAATTTCACGACCAGTAAGACTCGAAAAGGATTATTCCCGGAAACGTAGTAACTATCAAGTAATTATGACAGCACGAAGCTGTAATTGAACTAAATCAAACTTGGGTCATTAATAATGAATGTCAAGTTTCACTTCACATTGGAAGGTGAGTGATGTAAATATTGATCTCTCATTTCTCTTACGAGTGCTTTTAAGCTTTCAAAGTCAAACGTAAATAAATATTTGGGTGTCGAGAATAGTACTTACGCGTTTAAATCCCCTGAAATACGTGTATACTTTTTTGTGTCGGAACAACACGTCTGCACAGTTTGAGGAGTCTCATCAGTCTCAAGCATGTGCATTAGTTTGTATGACTCCCCAAACTGTCCACACTTGTAGTTCCGACTTAAAACAGATGAGAAAAGCTGTCTAAAGAATTTCATAGGATTTAAACACGTAAGTATTGTTCCTGAAACCCAAATACCTAATTGTGTTTAAATTTGAAAGCAAGGACTCCTAAGCGAAATGACAAAGCAATATTTACACCTCTCACCTTCCAAACCTTAGAAGCATATTCAAAGTAAAAATGTACCTAAGTTTATGAGATAATTATATTTTAACGTCTGCATATGTTTATGTACCAAAAACATTCCAGTCTAAAATCCAAAACACACAAAAAACTTGCACTATCAAGGTACGAATCTTACCCACACTTTTAGTACAAGAAATTATACTAAAATTACGTTTTTGTCGTAAATTCACACTTCTAATAGCATATCAAAACTATTTTCAAACACAATCCCCATGCTTAAAAAGTAACCACTGATTGTGTCATCTTATGAAATCTGATCATCTTTACACCAAGAGAAACAAAATAGATATTGCTTCTCAAAACCTCTAATTAATCAGTGTTTCAAATGTTAGTAACGCAAAACTAATAGTTAAATTACTCTAAATACTAAGGGGTCAAATGATTCCAGCTGTGTTTCAATTACTGACTATACCTACACCGAGTCGTAGGTCTAATAAAACCTAATTCGATTAAAGCAAGCATTTTTCTTATACAAGTCCACTAAACAGTCTGATAAAATAGCTGCAGTTTGCGGCCTATAAGTTTTCAGTGACGTCACCACAAAACTTGTCTGTGTGACTCTGTCTACATTCACTACACTTTTTTTCCTTATTACTTATCAAGAACCATCTCTAGTGCAAAAAAAAAATTAATAGAAAATAGGTCATAGTGGACATCCTAAGTTTTTAGTCGCGACCTTGCTAATAAGTACCAGGGCCACGATCATGATTCTGACGCTATAGATAACGACGGTCGCTAAGTATTAATATAACAGGTCGAAGTGTGGTTATGCCATATACACACCGGACAGGGTTGTAACCGAGGCGCTTTGCGCCGAGGTTTGCAACTACCTGTCCGGTCGTGTATATGGAATGAAACACTTCGACATGGT
>KZ873146.1:0-12367 GCA_003456935.1 Machilis hrabei
TTGTAAATAACTGCAAGTTGAACTTAAGTTTAGGTGTATTCCAGTTTCGAAAACCTTGTATGTAGGATTTACGTAATCTTGTCGCACGTAAGCAATAAACATGGACTTACTGGTCCTCGTCTTTTGGTAAATTTTGGTCGTGAAGAGTCGTACTTTTTACTTTCCTTAGTGGTTGTTTATCGCGATTTTTCTGTTGAAATATTGTTCGTGAAAACCCTAATCTGATATTTTTTCTTGAGACACTTTTCGTGTTTTCGATGAAATTTTCGTTTCACTTAAAATTTTGGTTTATATTATGAATCGTGTCCTGTTATATGATTGGTTTATCAAGTTTTGAGCTTCCTGCGAGGAATATAAGTTTCTGTTTTGTCGACCTTGGCGTTGTTAATGATTTTTATGAGGTAATATTTTGCCATATTTGTTGTCGAGACTTTATAGCTTTATGCGTGAGTTTTGCGAGTTAGTTCTTACTATTTTTGACTCGCATTCCCTATTTTTGCGTGTTCAAAATGGGATTTGTTCATCNGTTTTGAGTTTGGATTCGAATACATTTGTGCATATCAGTTGCTAATAGGTTATGGTTTCTTGTATTTCAGGTCCCTGAAATTAACTTTGAGGGATTTATTCATTCTCGACACGTATTGCTGTGNGTTTGCTGGCGCTTGGTGATTCTTTTGTCATTGGTGCAGCGAGGAGTGAAGCTTCAGAGCATGACTAGAGAAGGAACGAACTCAGAATATGACATTATCTGTTTGCACATTTCAAGTTTCTTTTGGCTAAATTTGCATGTTAATTTTTTGCATGTTTTGGCACAGTAGCCGATGAAGGATATAGATTCCTTTAACTTGCATGTTGTAGCCTCTTCATTTTTATTTGTAATAAAATTATTAGCATCCTATCTTTTTGTCAGTTACTGATCTGCTCCTGTTCAGGTAATACTTTTTTTTAGTAGCTTGTTTGTAATAGTTTTTTTTTTTTTCATTTGTCATTCTTCAGTAGGCTTCTGAGTTTATCTATGTCATTCCCATTTCTTTAAACTCAGTTGCGCCTTATTTAATTTTTGTTTAATTCGGTATTAAAACTTTCCTCATTAAAACTTTTTTTTATAACTTTTCATGAATCCTCCCGTTATAGTTTGCTTTAATCCTTTCGATCCCAATAGACTACCCTGTTAGATTCATGTGCTCTTTTTTTTTAATGTTCCCTTATTGCTACTCGGGGAATATTTTTCATCCCATTCTTTCTAATTGTTTCTGATTTTTATTTTTATTGAGTAGTGGTATAAGTCAGCCGTTACTAAATGGCACTTATTTTGTATAGCGCACAATATTCCAGTCTCATCCTGTGCCAAAACATGCATTATCCCCATACCCGACATTGAACAGCAAGGACAGTACTACAACTGGGCACTCNTGTATTGGGATGCATTTACTATTACACTATCATAGCTTCACCAAGCTTTAAGAGAAGTTCAGTATTTTCCTTTGTTCTTTCTGCCATACACCTGTGGACAACAGTTGTCCAAGATTTGCATACAAACTTGTACTAGCATCTTACCATAAATAAGAATAATTTGGCAAACTTCTCTGGTGTGCTAAATCAAAGCAGTAATCATAGCTAGAGCTTTTATAAAATTAAAATTTCATTTTCATGGTATAGAGTTGGTCTAGACATAATATCTTTGGATTAATTATTGCTTCCCATTTATATGGTCTCTCATTCTAACAGGGTGCCATCTGGAGTGGAGGAGTCTGCTATTCAGTCAGCTCTAACTCCAAACGTTGTGGTTTCATTGCTACTACCGAGGACTAGGTGTTTCACTGCAATGTTTTCTCACCTAAATTCATCCTTCGAATATCTTTTTGATATCATGTTTGCACACATCATTTGTTTTGGTGAGAAGCAAGGCGAGGAAGTGTGCAAAAGGTGGCAGCAGTAAATGTTAAGTATTGTGATGGTACAAATTTGCCCAATGTAAAGTAATGAGTTTACTGCTTAAAAGGTTAATGACCTTTGCCACTGCCAGGACACTAAATACCAATCAACATGTAATATGGTGAAACATTACTTTNATACTCNCTTTTAACTATGTAGAAAAGTTCAGAACACTGTCTATGATATACTATTATTTAGCCATAATCTCAAAATGTGGATGGACCACGACTTTCTGAGCGTAATCGACACTATGACTTAAGCCCTTCAAAATCAAACGGCACAAAACATCAACGCATTTTGTTTTCTGTGACAGTCAAATACTTTCTAAATTTATATTTTTTAAAAATGATCCTTAATTATAAGGACTGTCTGAAAGTTAGCCAATAAAAACTAAAAAAGTATTTTATATTAGTCAAAACTATTTAATTTACATAGGTTTACTTTTCTATGTAGTCACCCCTAGAATTGAAGCACTTACCATTGCAGGGCAACAGCTTTTGTTTCCCCTCGTCACACAGGGTCGTTGCCAGTGGGCTTGATCAGTTCTCCACTATTGATTCGAGCTCGTCTACTTTGGGTAAGTTCCGTAAGGCTTTGAAGTTTTCGAGGGAAAGCTCAAATCAGCAGTGGAGAACTGGCTGAGCTCAATGATGTCTACTATGTAGAAAAGTAAACTAATGTAATAATTTTGGCTATATTATTTTTGTATTTTGGTTATTACTTTTTTTATCTTCTTTTTATTGGCTTTTGCACTGACCCTCATATTATCCATGAAGTTCTTCACAGCATGGAAACTCTACAGAGATTAACAGAGGGAGGGAAGCAGAAACCTGTCCAAGTTTCAACCATCAAAATGTGCTGGGTTGCAGGTGTTTAATGATAGATTATCTGCAAGGTCACTGATACAAAGGAAGCTAAATATTACTAAAGGGCTGACATGGGCTTAAAATATTAGGTCTTTGACGTATGATGTTTTAGACTGAAAAATTGGAGTTTGAAATGCTTGTGTCGAACCACTGATAATATGAGATAGGGTGTAAAGAGTTGAGACGGGTTTTAGGGCAACCACCCCCCTATATATGAAAGGTATTTCAAAACAGGCAATGTTGTGCCTTGTAAAGGGTTGCTCTGCACACAAGTATTTCCTCACCCAACAGAAAAGAAAGCTTAACTTTTTAGAAGAAACCCAAGCTGCAACATAAATGTTGTCATGCCAGGAAAGATGGAGAGGAAGCTAACACCACTGTTTAAGATTATTTTGTTCGACTCAATGAGGTGGGGAACATTCTGGTTGACTTTCTTCGTGAAGAGACAAGACTGGTTGGTGTTGGTTGGACTGAAGTTGATCACACTGTCTGAACCCCACCGAAGAATTTGTTAAAGATCCGTGTTCATACAAGAAGCTTTAGTGGCGCAAGAACTACAAAGATCTACTTGCGAAGGTTACACTGAAATGAAAGACTGGAGTGTTAAGTACTATCTGTAAAGCTGTGAACGGGATGGATAGTAATGGAAAGAAGGTTAGAAGTTAATGTGAAGGAGAAATAGTGTTGGGGATGGAGCTACACCCTTAACGAACCAATAAGCCATAACAGTAGTTCAGGTTGTTCCAATAAACAGTTCCTAATTTCTTTTTCTGAAGAAAATATGACTTTTATTAGATGTATTCAGATTTACGAGCACTAGTTTACTTTCAGTCAGCAACATATCGTAGCCGACTTGCTGACTGAGGCTTGTAATCACACAAAACACAAAATAACTCATTTCAAAATTTGTATGAAATAAATATTTTGCGTTTTAATAAAATACTGTACGACTACACGGAATCAGTATAAAAATGAATATATTCCAATAATAGCCCAACCAATGGTTAACACTCTGGGTTACTATCTAACAGAAAGACATCATCACTTCTTTCCCTTTAAATATAATGACATTTAGTGTATTTTTAATCATTTCACCAAATGGAATGAATGGACAATTTTACAATAGCCATTATACATTTGTACAAAAAATAATAGTATGGAATGAATTTGTGTTTACACAATAGGCAGAGTATTCAAATGAGCACATTGCAACCTCAAGGGCAAAATGTTTGTACCAATATCTNTTTCTTGTTCGTTTGTTCATAATATCTTTGATTATCACAAACACTTCTTGCTATAAATCTTTCGACTTAT
The DNA here is from genome assembly GCA_003456935.1 of Machilis hrabei. Taxonomy (NCBI): domain Eukaryota; kingdom Metazoa; phylum Arthropoda; class Insecta; order Archaeognatha; family Machilidae; genus Machilis; species Machilis hrabei. The sequence continues at coordinate 4,116 of KZ873146.1, forward strand.
ACACACACGCACACGTACCGCACACATAAACTCGAATCACTGCTCGCGAAAGCCAACGCACACGTACGATTACTTATTTACGAAACCCTAATGCACGCGATTCATTTCAAATCGATCCGCTTATAAGAATCCGGACTCTCTATTCTAAACGGTTTTAGTTGTCCGTACTCGACGACGGGAGTCTGCTCTTCGAGCGTGTTGTCTACTTTAATCCGAATCTTGTTCGGATCGGTGGGGAAGGCTTTCGGGATGTTTCTGGGTAGGTCGCCATTCTGAGACGGAGACGCCAGAGCGTGGCCCTCTGCGGTCGAGTATGGCACGTATATCCTGACGATGTCATGACTTTTACGATGAAGAGAAAGTGCTGGAGATGGTGGAGACTTCAACAAGTAATTGTCTTGAATGCCACTTTGGTTCGTAAAATTTTGNAAAGAGAGGTTCGTGTTGCTAGACCTTACAGGNGTAGGTGCAGCCTTCGGCGTCGATCTTCCCGAATTATTGTTCGACAAAGGCGGCGACGTAGGTCTGTCGTCGAAAGCGGTGTCGCTGTTCGCGTGATGAGCCGTTTGCTTTTGGGAGTGCACGCTGACCGGAGCAGAGAACGTGCTTCCGTTGCTCTTGTCGGAGGCGTTACTGTGGGTGTCCAAGCTGTTGTCCAAAGCCTGGGAACGACTCACGGTCGTCGACGAAAACACTGACAAGTCTGCCGTCGACGTGAGGCTCGTTTCTGCTAGCGAGTGGCGTGATCCTCCGTGCATATCAGCTAAAGAACAGCTGTCCTCGGCGCTAGGATCAAAGGAGAACTTGGAACCTGCAATAAAGGATATATAGCTTTGAGACAGAGCTTGAATACAGAGACTTGAGTATTGTAACACAGTAGCAAACTGCTATTCTACCAGTATCATATATCTGCACAAACACCTAACATAACTACTAAGTACATCTGTAATTGCCAATTACCGATAAACAAGTACCCTATTATTAATTTAAATGACTTAAATGTTATCGTCAACAGCTGTTCCTTCCCCCTTTTTGGTTCTAGGTACATTAGGTGTAATTTCTGTGTCAGAAATGCCAAGTATTGATACGCTCCAAACAAGCAACTGAAAATAATGCAGTTCGTGTAGTGTTCGTGGGATGTGACGAGCAAACTTCTTGCCAGATAGAGAACACAGAAGGCAAACGCCAAACCTTCACGTGCTTATTCAATACTGTAACATACATATAACACAGTATTTAGTTGTGGGTTGAGAACATGAGCTTAGCAAGATTTAATCCTCAATGTAGATGAAGCAACACTCAAAACCACCATTTGAAAAAAAATAACAACACTTTTATATAAGTCTAACTATTTAAGAGTCGGCTTAAGTTAAAGCACGTGATATTATGGTTTTCGTTACTTTTTGTCACTACTTCCAACCAAAGAGTCATATGGAAAAAAGTAGCACAGTATCTCACTTCAAAATACTTCCCATTAAGTGCGTGATTTGNGTTTTACTGTACGTCAAAGCTTATTTTCAGTTAAACACAAACTATGTACTTAATGGGCTTCAGTTTTTAATATATGCTGCCCAAAAATGTCAAGGGAAGTATTTTGAAGTGAGACAGTGTGCTACTTTTTTTCATTCGAGTCTTTGTTTGTAATGAAAATCATGATGTCACGCGTTTAACTAGAGCCGACTCTTAGGCACGTCGAACATATCTGAACATTCAGATTTTTTTGTACCCTTGATGGGGTCTGGGGCATGTGCTGTAAGAACGTTGAGAATGGTTGACTTTACACACACTTAGGGAACTATGCAGTGCAACATGTTATAATAAGTCTTGGAACATTCAAAAGTGACTCCCAAGCCTTGAAGACAACGTGCAACTCGGATGAAAAAATGTGGTACCTCGTTTAAATAGATACATTATCACTAGCTTAATTTGGTATTTCTGTATTGACGTTCAAAGAATAACAAACGTATCACATGCAGTAATTAAAATGTCAAACCCTTATTTGTAATATTACACAATACATTACATGTGGTAATTAACACCAATATTTGTTTCGTAAATTTAGCAGAGGAGTGGAAGGCTCGAAAAACTGTGAAGAGCTGGTGAATAGGTACCAGAGGTTTTAGGTTCATACCCTCACTGAAATTTGCACATCAGTGTACAGAAACAGTTGTACAAGAATCCTATTTGCAAATAAACTGTATAGTATTGTTCAAGTTTTAACATAAATGTCACACAATAACTCCCATAAATACAGATACTATTTTATCAACATCCCATTTGTATATCTATCTCTGATTAAAATAACAGCCCAAACAAACCTGCCTCCCAAGCAAAGCTATTTGTATTGTCAATAAATACATCTCCAAAGCTTTTAAACATTCTTATTCTAATGTCAACACTTTTGACAACGGTTGCTTAATTTTTATATTACTAAGTTGGGCATTGTCCACTGTCTGGGAAGCCGTACTTGGTACGTTTCGAGAGGTGTGTCTACTCTCAAAATCCCAGAGTCAGAATGAAGTTCTCAGCAGCGACTTGAAGATGCCTAATTTTGAGAGTACGTACACCTCTCGAAACGTACCGAGTATGGCTTCCCAGNCAGTGGATATTGCCCAACTTAGTAGCATAAAATTAAACATGCCTAACTTAGGCATTTGTTGTACACCACTACCTTACTAGTCAGATGGACTTAACACACGTAAAAGCACAAGCCGAGACGTGCACCGCTCACACACAAGTACACAACGATAAAACACGTACNATTACGATTTACGANAAACTAAACAATTTTTANNCTTTCGGCAGCAGATGCTTCAAGAGTGGGGGACGGAATCACGACAGAAAAGATCAAATTTCCACTGACAACAGAAATACATTTGAAAGCCACCACCAGGACTACATTCTGTTATCTGCAAATTGATCCGACAGTACAAAAGCAATGAGGTTAGTGACGCACACTGGACATCAGTACACGTCATGTTTTGTGTTGGTTGTACAAGTAGAACTGTAAACTGGATGCAATCACCACATATTTCACATTTTCGTAAGTGAACTAGTTTTGAAGATACTAACAAACCCACATACTTGTGCAAGGATGCTACATTTCCTGTTTTCCAGTATGTAAAACCACTCGAATGCACATGAGGAGGCAACTGTGTATTGAATGTCCACATCTGATGTGTAATTATTGGACTCGCGAATCTTGACTGATGCAAGATCTTCAGATTTCATAAGTATCTGTACGTTGTCCAGTGTGACAATGTATNTCCTTTGACTGTGGTAGAGAAGTTTCTTACAGATTCACTCACATAGAATTTGCCCAGAAAACTACATAGTTTGTACATTTCTGGTGTAAATAGATGTTANAGATAGTCTTTAGGTGAACTAAACTGTTCAGAAATTTTGTTTTCACTTCGAAAAATTTTTTTTTTAAGTCATGACGTTTTAATACGTTTCTGTTTCTTGTCCACGAGGGGAGGTTTATAGGTTCCTTTTTAATTCCTTGACTTTGCCTCTTAAAGTTTTACATGTAGTTCTTCATCACAAATGTTGTGTACTCCGTATATAAGTGTGTTGATTACAGCCTTCTTTTGTGCTGAATGGTGATACTATTTAGATGGTTTCTATGGTGAAGTGGATAATGAATGGGTAACAAAGTTTACATGAACCAAATAAATATCCTTATAAACACAGCATACACAATTTGTGAACCAGGTAAAGAGCTAAATTCATTATTAAAATCGATAGGACACAACAGCTCCAATGTCAAAGACTTCAAAAACCTCAAAAATATCACAAACACATGTTTTTCCCTACAATACATACAGAACTTCAAAGCTAGAGTTGAAAACTTACTGAAACACCATTACTAAAACATAATATTCAAAACATTTCATTAGTTAAAGATGACATATCACCTCAAGAGATGTTAAGGATTAACAAACGACCTCGCTCGTGTCTACATGGATGAAATCTCACTAATCGAGTCAAAACATGTATGCCATACCAGACTACAACCACCAAATGAAATAAAGATCCTTGTTATCAAGTTGAAATTTTGCCATTTCTAAAACTGAGCTCCGGTAAGCAGAACTTATCTCTTACGTTACTTCCGAGAGAGTTGTTGTTACAAGTTGCCGGCAAGAAACAAAAGTTATATTTTGACGTAACAATATCTCATAAAATTTATTTAGTTAGTATTACTTACTGATTACTATGGGTTTTAGGTGTAATGGAGACCTTACCCTCATTAGCACGACACTTCACGATGGTCGCATTCAACACGTAACAGATCCTTTTATATCGAACACTTATCAATGGCAGCCCGCTTTCAACATCCTTCCCAGAAGACGTCTACAAACATACTTTAGTGTGGAGTGCTTCACAGGCAGACTCGTAGGATAACCCTTTATACTCAGGGCTAGGAGTTGTCTCTAAGTTTCGAACCTGGGACCTCCCGATCAGGATGCGAGCACTCCATGCTTTAAGCTACCTGTGGGTTTGTTAGTAATCTTATCATATCCATCGAGTTTGAAACTTTTATAACCATAGCTACCATGCAGAGTTTATGATGAATACAACAATATTATTCCTGAGCTGTGTGGAGAGACACTATTATTCTATAAAGTAAAGTGGCTTCTTACAACATACGACACACAAACCCAAATTTACACATGTATTTTCAATTTAGTCCTTAAATGTTATATTACAAATAGTTTGTAAGTCAAAGCAGTTATCTGAAAGCAATATATGTAATGGACATTAACGCACATGTAACATGTCTGTAAAACAGACGCTTACGCACTTCCTTATCCAAACGTCTGTCCTCGTGTCTACAATCTTGACGAGAACTCTAGAAAAAAATATGCAGATTTAAAAAAAAAGTGAATAGAAGGATTAAATGTAATCAAATTACTTTAATATGGATTTTTTTGAGTCTATAAAAGATACCGATTAAGAATTGTATTAAAAAACAGGGATAATAATAATAATGAGTAACAATTCCACGTATCAGGCCATGTTATTGTCCTAAATTTTATGTGGATATGGAATTTTTTATTATTTTTCAGAACCTAACAGGGATTGTGAACTTCTACAGAAAAGAACATGCTTGCACATAATCAAAATCAAAGTATGTTTTTACCATCTCCTATTGATATTCGTGAATCCCTCTGGTGTCCATTTCCAGAAACTGCCAGTTCTATAGCTGTATCCTGTCTCTGGATCACGCTATTCTTTGTTCTGTGCTCCGGCTCGCTGAATTCCGAACGACGTCCGACTTTCTGTTCGAACGACGGCTCTTCAAAGAGACCGAACGGTCGCTGAGGTAGTTCTGCTGGAGGAGGGGTTCCGGGATAATCGAGTTTTGCTTTTCGAAGCTCTTCCATCGACTTTTCCAGGTTCGATATGACGGTGTCGTCGTCGAACCCGAAATCCTGTTCTAGCCTCACTTGTAAGAACTGAAAAATGTCGTCCATTCCGAAACGAAGAAGAGTTCGCCGATGCATCTTGAGCAAGTTGTAGGCCATTGCAATAAGGACTCTGTCTCCCTCCAGAAGAAAAACGTCCCACAATCTCAGCGTTATAGTAAAAGGAACCTATAATGATACAAAACATTACAAAGCCATGAATAACTACATTTTCCCATAAACACAGAACAGAAGCTGGTTAAGTTACAATTATATTGTTTACACTTAAGAGGAACTGCTGTCACACTTCCAACTACAGCCTCTGCTGTACTTTAGTAGCTACCCTAAATCAGTGGCGGATCCAGAGATATGCTTTGGAGGGGGCGAATATAATATTCCCTACAGTACCAGCATCGATTCTGTCATATCCAAACAAAGCGTAGCGCGAAATTTCGTTTCGCTTAAAACGCAAATTTTTGTTCACTTACCAAGCTACGAAAAATTAAATTCGCTATTACGTCTTTCAGGCTTCGCCTGAAAGACGTAGTAGCGAATGAAATTTTTTCGTAGCTTGGTAAGTGAACGAAAATTGGCATTTTAAGCGAAACGAAATTTGGCGCTATGCTTCGTTTGGATGTGACAAAATCGTTCCTGGTAACGTATGTGGTCCGTAGCTTCTTAACCACTTTGTAAGACCTCCCTTTCCTTTCAGTATTCGCTAATTAATTACAGATTTTCACCCCAATTTGTCTATAAATTAAGAGCTTTTGGGGGTGCGGTCGCCCCTATCGCCACCCCCGTGGATCCGCGCCTGCCCTAAATACGATTAAGAAACTCAACATTCTCTATACAATAAAAATATTTAAGTGGTCAATTCTGGGCTGCTAAGACAAAACGCATTTGCCTCATCCCATGTCATTTTTCAATTTAATCCTTGATTACATTTCTGATTTCTTTAACTTAAAACACAAATAATATCCCATTTTAAAACTAGCATAATTTGGCGTGCTGCAGTTATTACACTATTTTATCGTAAGGTGTGTACTAAGTTGACACACAAGGCACCTTACATAATAAAACTGAATGAAGTTACAAAGTGAGATGTCTTGATTTAGATATGCCCCAGAAGTTAAGGTTTCAATTTTTCTGACCATGGTCTGCAAATCGCTTCTCCAGTCCTGCTTGGATCATCTATCGGCACTTGATTATTTATTTATAATTGTATTACAAGAAAATACAGGAATAGTCTCGATAACACTGTCTTGGAACATTACAAATATTTTTCTCCCGAAAGAAAAAATATGAAATAAAGAAAAGAAAGCTGGATGTAAAGAAGATATCTAATAATTAATACAAAAAGAAAGAAGACATTAAATGAAAAGCACCAACCACTGTTTAAGTTAATGGCATGGAAATCTACAGTTCACTGCCATAGCCAATGGCTTTTCACCCCTTCCAATGCGTAAGTAATGCTTCACTACCACATATATACCATAAAAACTTTTACAAGATTCACCCCAGTCCATCTATTCTGACAGCACAAAGCAATACAAACTGTAGCTATGGAGTATATAAATAGCAGGATCACTATTGAAACAATCGAGCGGATAGGATTTCAAAGTCTGTAGTTTATATTATGTAATAAAACTTACTACACTTACACAGGCAAGGACACAGATAATGATACCAAAATTATTAGTAACCGAATGCATTTGTTAACTGGACACAGTTTCATACAAATCCAGTGTTCGTGCTGTTGCTGACTTGATATATATTTTAAACGAAAAGTTGCTGTCAAGGCAATATGTGTTTTCCCTGTCCTTAAGAACTCTCTCTATTTAACTCGTCATGTGAAAAACCACCTATATTTGCCTGATCATTGTTAACATTGAAGTTAAGTATGTAGTCGCAGAAAATTGGATGCCATCAGTATTCAAATGCCTCCAATGACACCATTTAATTGCTGACAGCAACCCACTTTTTTTCTTTTTTATACCACAACAGCACTAATGTTGACAATTCAGCTGTGACATCTATCATGTTTGTTAACCCATTTTGAGCTTACTTTAACAGAACTAAATAATAGAGGAAAATATTTAGCGGACTTGAAGATAGTTTCTGGAACCGAGTTGTGCAGACGCTTAATTGACTGTTTAACTGAATCAAGTTTCATACAAAACATTTGAAACATACCTTCCTTGTCGACTCAAAANTTGTTAATATCTGTGTTTGAGCAACTTAATTTGCACATTCTGTTGTCTTCCTTCCTTTAGCACTAATTCAATAGTCTTATACAACTATGCAGTTACTATATCATGATGCACAACAACTTACCCTGTCTAAAAAACACTGGAAGAACCACTTGAGGGTATACAGGCCAGTATCCACCCCGTGTTTATCCAAGTGCTTCTTAAGTTTGGGAAGGAACTTGCGTAATACTTTATCGTGATGTTCTTGGAATCGAAGAAGTTTTGGAAAACCAGGAATAAAAAAACCTGCAAAAGAAATTGAGACATGTTGAATACAAAAATACTCTGGCATACACAGAATGTCCCCAAAGCTGTTTGATGCATGGGGAAAGAAAAGGTAGGAAACACAAACAGCTAACACATCAGATAACTATAATATTTTATAAGGCAAAGAGTACCGAGTAAAACATAGTTTTTAAGGCTGTAAACTTAAGTTCAAACACTATCCAATGACATTATGAAGGGCTACACAATGTTTCTTACTGTAACTTTATCTGGAGCTAAGGGTTTTAAATAGTGTAATATGGCATTTCTTGAACTACGAAGAGCAGCCTAAAACAAGTTCAGATTATTTTTAGGGCGAGCTGGCAACGTT
>KZ873147.1:42817-53057 GCA_003456935.1 Machilis hrabei
AAACCACTCGTACACTTGAATTTTTCCCATAGCAGTATCCTTGTAAGCTGTTTTCAACATCACATTAGTTTCTGCAGCATTTTTCCCGAGCAGAAAGCAAAACTTAACGGACGCGCGCTGTTCACTAAAGTCCGCCATGACAAAAAACAAGGAGCAATCGAAACAGCTTTCGCAAACAAATTCACAGAGGCCAGACACAACCTTCCCTAGTGACGCCATTTGGCAGACTGACACGGAAAATGTTGCTTGACGCTCTGCTAGCGGGAGAATTGCGTACTACGGAAACCCCACCCAGCGCAGCGCGATTCCGGTTACTTTTGGGTACCCCTACGTATAATATATCCTCGTTAAACACAATCCATCATGGCTGTACACGCAAACACCTTTTTCTATACCGTTACATCTAAAACTGTCAACAGCTGAATGACAACTAACTGGGTGAAACTTGAAACTCACTTGACGCGTGCAAGCAAGATTTGTATGATATCCAAAGCACTTTGATTGGTCAGATGACGTCATCACCCTCTTCGTTAGACTCCTCTCAGAACTACCAAGCCATTTCTCCTCCGCCCTTTTTCGCTAAATATTAATATTGTTAAATATTTGTTTTCCTTCGGTATTTAAGACAGTTAAACACCGGTAAATCGTTTACATCCAAGATGTACCTGCTTTTGGCAAAAAATATTAACGCTCGGTTAAAACGTCGCGTTAATATCTTGCCAAAAGCAGATTATCTTGGATGTAAACGATTTACCGGTGTTTAATTATACGTAGGTGTAAAAGTCACTGTTACATTTGCCATGTTTTGGAACAACTGTAAACAGTAGTTGGGAAAAGTAGTTGTCACATTCTTGCTCAAGGTGCCAGTAGGGCCACCAAAGAAGGTGAATTCAATTTATTATTGCTCTTCATTGTGCAACATTCGAGACTGGCGAAACCTTTTAATTTTGCAAAGGAAATTGAGTTGTCTCGTCAGTTGCATTGTTCCCGTAATATCGTTAATGTACTGTATGGGAGAATTATTTATGTTATTTCATTCAAGTCAATAAACCTTTTTAAGATTGTAACATATTTTTTGGAGTAAGAATTTAATTATTATTTAACATGCATTTTCTCTTTTAGATTACATTAGAGGTTAGAACATCACCGTTTGCAAGTTGTGGAATATTCGTTGGCCTCAGGTTTCTTCCGAACTTATTTTCAGTGTCATCGTGTGTCTGCTTTTAATGACACACGAAGCCTCGGGAGCTACTACGCTGTCAGAAGATATTCCTAGAACCTTCACGGAATTCGTCTACCACAATTGTTACTGTATAGGAATTATCACCGTCTTAAGCTGAAAGCCCACTAAGCCGCGCCAAACCCTGTCTCGCAGCCGAGAATACATTTTCGTTGTATGCTTCTTATGAAATCCAATGGTGAAACTCCCACTAAGGAGAGCAGAATTGTGTTTCACTGAACCATTGAATTTCACAAGAAGTATACAACGGAAATTTATTCTCGGCTGCGGGACACGGTTCGGGCTTTCAGAGTTAAAAAACCTTAACCTCCGTCTTCGATGATCTCGGCCGTTGACAGGAGGTCGAACAGCATCAACTACTACGAACTCTCTGTTGTGTGAAAGAGGCTATTTCTCCGATGGTCAAACACTAAAGGAGGTGGACTAATTGGAAGTTCAGTGGTTGTTTTTTACAATTTAATTTAGCCTTTTAGGAACGCTTTTCTTCTTTTGTCTGTTGGATCTTCGAACTGCATGTCGGAGAAAATTTGACTGTGGGGTTAATTTTGAAGATGATAATTTCTTCAGTATTTGCCATTTTCATATTGTTAAATTTACTGACAACCCTGCTTTCGTAACAGAAGGCGTCCTTCATCAAAATATCGGTGGCTGCTAGCAATTCTGGTGCAAACGCAAATCGGAGCCTTATAAGGAAATAAATTCCACCCAGGCCCGGTTTTAGGGCACCACCAACACCACGGTCGCGGTGGGCCCCGAGCTTGGGGGCCCCAACTAGTAAAGTAAATAAATAAATATTTCCTATTTGATTTGTAATTTTACAAATATTTGGTATATCACAGTATATATTCATATATCTTGTTCATTTTAAAGCATTTGGTTATTTAACCTATTTTTTAAACTTGAATACACAGGGTAACACAGCTTTGTCATAAGACATTGGAAGATCCTATTACATTCAGGTGGAAAGAAAATCAAAGAACGTTTAAATGAACGATGCGGGTGACTGGTGATGTGGTGGGGATTTTCTGCGAAATTATTAGCGACACGGACACCTCTACATTTCACGGAATAGTTAGGCTAGACAGCCTAGACTTGCACAATTATCGCACTCGAGCGGCCCCGGCCGCAGGGCGGCATACCCGCAAGCGATTGTCAACGATACCACCAGCTCAAAGATCACGTAGATGTATTTAGTGTGTTGTTTAGGTTAAACAAAGTAAACCTTATGGATAAGAAAGAATTAGAAGAAAAATGCATTAGGATTGAAGAAGCTTTGACGGACAAAGACATGTGGTCTGACATTTGTGGTATTAGTTTATCAGGACAACTACCAATGTTGGCACATGTGTTGCCTGATGATGTTGAGCGTTCACTCGATCTTAAAATTTGAGTACGAGAAGGGACTTGTTGAAGTGTTTCCAAATACAGCAATTTGTTTAAGAACAGTATTATGTTTGCTGATTACCGTGGCGTCTGCTGAGCGAAGTTTCAATGTCGCGGGAAAGACTCTCGGGCTTAGCTCATGTGTCCATTCAGCGAGAAATCTGTCGCTCACTACGTATGGATCAACTGTTGACACAATTTGCGGCACGAAAGGCCAGAAAGATGCATTTCCTATAAGCTGTAAAAGTAAGTAACTCTTATCATTTCTTTATAAAATGTGTTAGATAGGATACTATGTGGTACTTAACAATAATAATCTAAATTTTAAATATATTTCATTATTGTCTACAATCTATTTTGACATTATCAGTGTAGTAATGGAAACTTAAACATAGTATATTAGGGCCTATTTGGGCAACATTTTATACTTCATTATATAATAATTGTAAAAACAATTTGGGGGCTTCCTCATTTTTCATCTTGGCGGTGGGCCCCGGAATCTCTTCCTCCGGCCCTGATTTCCATCATTTCTTTTTATTTGTCATAATAGCAATTATTGACAATATATACTGGAAACTTATCATATATGTGTGTAACAATGTTATAAAATATCTACAATGTATTCATTTTATTTTCTAAAAAAAAAAAAAAGTGAAACAAATGAATTTACGAGTGTTATTTACACTAATATTTATCTATACATTTGAAGTTAAAAGAACAAGACAAGGGCCACATTTTCTCAAAATAATTTATATACTTTCATTGTCACTATGTTTTGTGAAATGTTGATTTAATTATTTCAACAACCACAAACGTAGTTTCCAGATATATAGCTTGAGCTCTCTAAAGTGATATTACCTTGAAATAATCAGCTTGAATAGCGAAAGCTTATTTAAATCCACCTATTGCCACAATTATTTCACAAACGAAAATAAAACTGCAATGGTCGAACTCATTAGCAGGATACTATGGCTCAACAAATTGGAGTCAATCATGGGCATATATACCGAAAATCTAAGTGTAATTACTTTTGGTCAGTTATAAAATGCCACTGATGCTCAGAAGGTCATGGAACCATGTGGAAAGAACGAGATCGTCATATTTACTATTTTTTAAAGAAGTTGCAAACATTTGCGTCTAACATTTGCCGCGCATGTGAAGAAACAGCGATGCGATTATTGTGATAATTCAGAGCAACGTTGCCAGCCCTCAACACATTTCCCTCTAAATGGGGGATTTCTAACTCTAAACAGAATTATCAAAGTGATGAAATGAAAAATATCTCGAAAAATGGGAATTTTCTGATTGCGATACAAAGTAAGGACGGCAAACGTCTATAACAACCATTAACTATAACAATGTGAANAAAATGGGGAAGGTTTACATTATTGAACTTCCAAATGCGGTTATTCCATATTTAGTTTAGAATTCACCTCAGCCTAGCACTGTCGAAAAATTATGATGCATAATTTCTTTGATCAAACTTTCTCTAGTTTTGGGAATTTATCGTACACAAACGGGTTAAGAGAGTTAAACCCAACTTTCTGGTAATATTTGATCTGAGTAACACCAAATGCCACGAATATTCGTTGCTGTACCACATACACATAATTGTTAAAATACCTATTCGTGAATTGTCAGTGATGATTATATGAGAATAATGTTCAACTCTACATTATTTTTCTTACATTGTAATTTACCAAATAACTTATCTGATTCTGTGAATGAAACATGTTAGTTTATCTTATTCTGCAATTTCTTTTCATTACTGATCATGGCATAGTATTAAGGTGTTCGGAAATGAGTTGAAACCGCAACCTTCGCTTTTTACAGTTTTTCACGTTGTATGTTAGGTTAATTACTAATTACGCCTTACTTTCTTTTTATCCAACCTGTTTTCATTTTCTCTTAATTAAATTATCTCCGTTTTCTCCATTTCCAAAAATATTTTTTTCGTATGAGATTAATTTCAAATATAAAAGCTTTTATTTTGTATTAGTGTATGTCTGATATTACGTATTGTTTCACCCTTAACACTAGTTTCTGTGAGTTCTCCTTAATAAACTGCATTCCGTGTTATTCTCCAAATTTTTCGTATACTTTTAAGTTTTAAGATATTTTTTTATCTTATCTGCTATGTCTTCAATTACTACTATCGTATATAATCTGTTAAAAATAATGCGGAAAAACAAATCGCCTCTGCTAGATGTTCCAGATGTTAGTGATAACACTCGAAACAGTGGCCTGTTTTAGCTATCTAATATTTTCAGAGTTTTCTGTTTGTAAATGAAATACATAATATATACATTCGATGTCTTCATAACATTGCTTAATAACAATAATAAACGCCCTTGGTATATTTAAAGTAGCTCCTCAACAATTGTGGCAAATCAACGTGCGGACATATGATCTCATATTGGCGGCGAAATCGGGAGACAATGTCGCATACTTTTGCATGTGAGGAACTGTCTTACGCTTTTAAAAGTTTAGTTGACAAATCGGCCAATCATTGAAGATGCATTTCATGAGACCATTTTTTTGTGTTCGATCTTAGGCTACCTCATAAACTATAGTTTAACAAATTAGTGGGTTTTTATACCTTTGTTTATTTCGTGTCTGTCTTTACTTGGACTTTTACAAAGNTGCTTTCCATTTTATATGTCTTTTGTCCACGGATTCTCTCCGTGCACCAAGGGAAATAATTTCAGAAGCAGCTAAGATATGGNAAGGAACTCAGAAATGCCAAAGTCTACTGAATATTATAAAATGTGATTTTTTTCTTGCACTCAATTATTTAACAAAATACTAAAGCGATAATTTAAAAGTAGACTGACTGACTGACACATTCCACTAATAAAGCACAAGAAGTTTAATTTACATCCAAGTATTTTTTTTTTCGTTTTTCATCAAACTTCTTTGGTGATATTTTCTTTTCTTAAATCACTGGCGTGGCGTTCATGTTTTCGGTATTACCGGCTGTAACAGAAAAAAATGGTGCTTTAAATAATATGTAATTAGCTATAATACCACCAGGGACAAAACGACGTGTCCAGATCTGTGCCCCGATGCACTGAGCGAGGCTAACCTGCAGTTCTCAGTTTGAAGGGGAACGGATATCACAATAAGCCCAAACGACTGAATACGAATGCTATTATAGTAAAACATAAACGCAGTGAATTTCAAACGGCAAACTTGAAGATGCAATTACAACAGTAATTAGTTTATGATATATTATTATTATGATAAGTAATGTGTGTTTTTCAATTAAAAGCTGCACTTAAGTGTTCAGTAAAATCACATAATCGCGTCATCTGTGCACAAAAGAAAACCATCAACCTAAAATAGGTCAATGCCCAAACACCATGTCGACTGCGACCTAACTCCCCTTCATTGGAGGAGTTCATATTCAAAACCAATTCGTCCCTACGTCAGAAGGCTTTTTTGTCCATAGTGTTGTTATAATAGTTTTATTAAATAATTTCGACGATTTATAGGCTATTCTTCCGCGGACGAATAAATAAATGTATACGTGTGGTGTTATGGAGGTAATGAAGAGATCTGTTACCAGCGTTCTTACAGGTAACTAACGGCCATTGACACCTGTAGGTGGAGTTCCCTGGAGAGATAATCATGCATGCATGTCTTTCCAATCGTCACTGTTATCAGCTTGCTCTGATGTAATAAGATTAATTCAGATGCACTCTCAACTGGCTGGAGTGCGGTACTAGAATTTTTGTTACCCGTTTTCGTCGTTTGTGCCGTGACAGGTGAAATGGTATCGGATCGTTTGGAGCCAAGACCATATTTTCTTTACCACGATTGCAACTGTGCAATCGAAAGTGTCTTAAAACTAAATTCGCAACTTCTCGGTCATTTTAGAAAAGATAGGCCAATGCGTGCTTTGAACAACCGAGTTGCAGTACAGGTAGCTACATTTTCAATGTAAGTGTCCAAATAAGTTTTTATAACTAAGTTACATTATATTGAATAATGACCGATATCACCTGTAAAAACCCAACGGCAAGCTATCATTGTACCTGAACTTCTTGAATNATCTATTCTAAATTTCGTCTGTGATGATCTTTCTACAAGGAATGACCATGTCGTCCATTTTATTTTCCATTTGCAAATAGTGCTATTCCCAAATCGTCTTTTGAACTCTAACTGTATCCAATTTTTTATCATAGCAGACTTGACTTCTAATTTAGTAATAACTGTAATGTGGTAAAAAATATGCATTAACATGCTATTGAAGCCATATTTTTATCTTNCTCGAATGCGACCGAATAAATCTAAAAACCTTTAGCAAACTCGAAAACAATACCCGGAGCTGAGTAGTGTTGACCCTTAATAGCAAATAAATGTTTATAAAATATTTTTAAAATGTTACAATAAAATATATGTATAATTTTTTAAAACATTGTATTTCATATGAATTTCTAGCCATTTACACATTTTCAACTAACATTTTAAAAACTTTTTCATGATATTTTTCACATGTTTTCTCCACATTTTTAAAACGTTGTTTTGGTTAAGATAAAAGCACTTTTAAAATGTTAAAATATTAAATTTTATTTCACTTTTTGGATATTTACAGATTTTTAAAAACGTTTACCACAACATTTTTGTAACATTTTCAAAACATTACAACAAAATATTTTTCTTACATTTTCTTGCTGCTTGGGAGAGTAGACATACACAGCGTTCATTTAATTAATTTTATTATTGAAAAATTTACATTTGTATTGATGACGTGATTGACCTAGGGTCAGCATACCGAACATAAATGGGTTCGAATTCTGCGAAAATTATGGGTGTTTATGAGATGGATGCAGTTGCACTTTGAGTGAAAGATAGGGAAGACGCTCTACACCAAACAAGCTATATTTATTATCTTTTNCGTGAGTACCCAAGTCCGAAACGATAAAAAGAGATAACTGTTATAGCAGTACTATATGAGTTTTTTTTGTAACTTATAAGTTAAATTATAAAAAAGAGAGAAGAAAAAAGTTGGTCAATTTTAGTGGGATTTTGTTTTCGACACTTTTATAGGTTGGCGGGAGTTTTAAAAAACAAACAAAATTATATTTTATATCATCTGTTCCGAACCATTTTATTCCAATCAATTGAAATGTCACCATTGTGATTAGTTCTATCATCTTTTGCAGTAGTGAGGCTAACAAACGAATTCTAGACTTTTCTTTATAGATTTTACAATACTTTTTCTGTGTGAATGTAAAATATGTTGTGCGTAAGGGAATTTTTATTCAATTTGAGACTTTTTGGGGATTTAACTACCGACGAAACACTGTGGCTACATGGCAGCGCCGACGTCTAGTGCGAGTCTCTACCATCCTGCATTCCGCCATTTTGTTTATTTTCCATCAGTACAAGGGTAGTTTACTTCAGCTGTAATATCTGGTTGAAATACATTTTAAGTATTTGTGAATAATCATAATATTTATTATATATATGGTTGGGCGGTTTCCCCTGGAAACAGGGGGTGTGAAAAGCAGCAGACATTGGGCGCATCGCAAGTAAACACGTTAAAGTGACCGTGTCCGGTAGAAGCTTCAGCTCTGGTAATCGTGCGGTCACATTGAAGAAATCGAAGTACCAGCAACATCAAACGATCGAGTCGAGTGAGAATATGAACCACGTTAACGATAGAGAAAATCTTAACGAAGTAGAAGAAATGGACACACAAGAAGGTACGTTGCTACAAACTTGTGTTCGTTGTGTAAGCACAAGGGCGGTTGTTTTTGTCAGCTGGATGTTTGCTAAAAAGTAGCAAGTAGGTAGACCCTGTACTTCTATTGCAGTTGTCAAAACACATGCAAAATATACAACAGTACTGATGAAAAGTAGTGTAAATTGATGTAAACGATTTTGATAGAAATCCGTATGCCCAGATATGTATGAAANGAGTGTAGCCTGCTGTAGAGTAGGTTGGGCTGAGCTTTGACAAATAGGCCCTAAAGCAAATGATCAAGCCGAGTCGGCTCAACCCAAATGGCTCATCTGCAGCTTGGGTTGTGGAATGTTAAGTAGATTAGGAGTGTTTTCCAGCTTTCAAAGTTAGCCTACATCCAAGGATGCATACAGGTTCAAAAAGTCTAATTATGTGTCTAAATCCTCAAGATTTAGCGTTGAATGCCTGTTCTATGCCGAAAAAGAAGAAAGCGACGATGCGTCACTGTATATAATTAACAACGCTTAATAAATTAATAACGCATTGACAANGTTCCGACGATGGTGTATGGAAAGAAGAAGGATGTATAAATCTCACGTTTCATCACTTCTAGTCAAAATGCATTATTATATCGCAGTAAATGTAGCCTCAAAAATCGCAAAATATGATCGGAAAAATGCAAGTCAAGCAAAGTTTCAGGCCCTAGATAAACAATAGGGCCTAATAACCAGTCAAACAACCACTGCAGTCAGAATAAAATAACTTTAGTATTGACAGCTCAGCGAAAGCACCTCGAGCTGTTTACGATTTGAAGGACGCCGTGAATGGTGTTGCCACTTAGTGCGCGGGGTGATACTAAAAGGCAGGACAACATGCAGGGCAGGACGGGGCAGGACAATGCTAATGAGAATTGACTGCTAGTTCATGTTACTTATGAGTACTGATGAAAAGTAGTGTAAATTGATGTAAACGATTTTGATAGAAATCCGTATGCCCAGATATGTATGAAACGAGTGTAGCCTGCTGTAGAGTAGGTTGGGCTGAGCTTTGACAAATAGGCCCTAAAGCAAATGATCAAGCCGAGTCGGCTCAACCCAAATGGCTCATCTGCAGCTTGGGTTGTGGAATGTTAAGTAGATTAGGAGTGTTTTCCAGCTTTCAAAGTTAGCCTACATCCAAGGATGCATACAGGTTCAAAAAGTCTAATTATGTGTCTAAATCCTCAAGATTTAGCGTTGAATGCCTGTTCTATGCCGAAAAAGAAGAAAGCGACGATGCGTCACTGTATATAATTAACAACGCTTAATAAATTAATAACGCATTGACAACGTTCCGACGATGGTGTATGGAAAGAAGAAGGATGTATAAATCTCACGTTTCATCACTTCTAGTCAAAATGCATTATTATATCGCAGTAAATGTAGCCTCAAAAATCGCAAAATATGATCGGAAAAATGCAAGTCAAGCAAAGTTTCAGGCCCTAGATAAACAATAGGGCCTAATAACCAGTCAAACAACCACTGCAGTCAGAATAAAATAACTTTAGTATTGACAGCTCAGCGAAAGCACCTCGAGCTGTTTACGATTTGAAGGACGCCGTGAATGGTGTTGCCACTTAGTGCGCGGCAGACTACATTACCACTCTTCGTTTGGATATGACAAAATCGTTACTGGTAATGTACGTGTGAATCACAAAATTCGCCTCCGTATTTGTTCAGTGAAGACATTAGCTGATCAGACTATTTACAATATTCTCCGTCTTACTAAAACTTTATATTTTACGAAATTATAGCTAATACAAACAGATTTACAAGAGCACGCTTTCACTCGACTGTCGCAAAACAAAACAATTATCGAAAAATGCGCTCACTTACAAACATAGTGGCAACATCGCATGGCCGATGATGTGTCTACTTTCTTCTGAT
>KZ873153.1:6824-23638 GCA_003456935.1 Machilis hrabei
ATACTGAAATGGGAGGCTATTGTGATACACCACTGTTTTGATGTATCACCATGCAAAATTTTGCTAAATTCGGACTGTAACTTTCTGAGATATGATTTTTTAAACAAATGCGTGGCATCGTTTGCCGTAATTGTCCTAAATTTAAGCAGTTATAATAATTAAACCANTGTGTAAATAAGAGCTAAATATGGTCCTAAATTTTCTTTATGAAGCGTATTACAACCTACTTTTTTTTTAGTCTAACAAATCACAGCTATGTGTAAATAAAACCATTTAAAACCCAATTTTAAGAATTTTTTGTATTATTCCTAACATTTCAATAGGCGTTTTTTTGTTTTTTAAATTACAGACATAGACCAGGATATTTTTCCAACTTTTTAATAAACTAGGCTACAGATGAATACGGATTATAATTGAATACATAAGATCTGGAATAAAAAAAAGGCAATGCAAGAATTAAATACAGCTTCAACATAACAATTAGGCCTACACGTAATTGAAGTAAACTCAATTGTTAATCAAATGTGGAAAAATGTTATTTCAATGCATATCGCATTATTCTTTCTGCAAAAGCGTTAGTTTTACTGTATCAGAATAGCCGTGTGTCGTGTATCATAATAACCCATTTTGGTGTATCGTAATAGCCCTCCATCTTTGAGCATGAAAACCAGCCTTTTTAATGTACCTTTTGAATACTTCTCACACAGAAAACATCGACAAACTTTCCCTCTACAAGCATCTATTTTCAGATTTTCATTATCTTAATTCGTTATTGAATTGCAACAAAAGTTATACAACTAAAAATAAAAGTTTTTAGGCGAAAAAAAGGTCATTTTAGAAATTTTGTTTCCCTCCAACATTTGACAATCTTATTGTGCTATATATGGGATCTAAAACTAAATTTCTTTTCTACATGTATTTTTAAATATGCTGTGCTTCCAATAGAAACCATTTTAATATGGGTGTATCACATTAGCCCTAACTTTTACATGTATCACAATAGCCCTGATCGACCCTACGATATAGGATGGTCACTGTACATCAACCAACAAAATGCTGCCCTCAATTATAAAGACACAAACCGGGTCTCTCCGCTGCAACCGTCGACACCTTTTCATTTGACCGCACCCTCATACATCATTGCGCACATAATCAGTTCAGTAGTGACAGTTTAGTTCATCAGTCTCATTGACGTACTTCAAGTTTAATACTTGGACCAGTGGTCATCCTAGGTATATATGTAGTTGATCACAACCTCTTGAACTAGACAAAGTATGCCTGTTTAAAAGTTAGAGGTGCATGGACATCAGCAAACATTGTCGGCTTGCAAATTTTTGACGTATTTAATATACGTGGCCCATCCAAGAAAATCTTGCATAGAAATTTATACAAATATATGTACTACTTTGAACTAAATATGGCTGTGGTCCTTTTGAAAGTAACCCCTCCGGAGGAAACGTACCTGGCACTTTCTAAGACGTGCTGTAAGCCATTTTGTGTGCATCCCTTTGAGAGTCACCTCCGAAGCTTTGACTACCTCTTGTGTTGACGTAAACCTAAGTTTTCACAATTCTTTTTGAAAGTTAGGAAAATAAAAAAAAATCACAGGAGCCAAATGAGAGCTGTATGGAGGATGTGGAACTATTCCAATATATTTTTCAGCCAAGAAGGTAGTGACTTTCTGTACCACGTCAGGACAAACGTTATCATGGTTCCACTATGATATCCCTGACTCAACTAAAAGGCGGGCGCAAACAGACGCTTCTTCAGAGCCTTGTATTGAAGGTCACGTGCAACGCAATGGCTCGGACCGGTTCTTTCAGATGGAGGGAAGTCATACTGTGATGAAGTTTTGGTTTCAATTTATAGCTTTACTATTAACGTGAAAAAAAATGCCGCGCATGTCTTTCTTGAACAGGCCACGTACGATAACAATTGATAACAGTGTGTTTTTAAAAGTCAATCATTCTCTTGAAACATTTTTAATATTTTAACCTAATTTTATCTTATTTATGACCGAAGGACATAAGATTATTATTACTAACCAAAAATGTGTTAAAAAGTATCTTCTATTGTGTTATGTAATTACTGATTTATTTATCAACTCTGAAAATAAAGTTTTAGTATTCTTCCCAAATAAGCTATTCATTAGCACCACTGGAAAGCAACGAGATAAAAAAAAATCATTTTTATCGCACCAATAAGCAACGCGCATATTGTAGTATTTTTTGCTGAATTCCGATACGACATCTTGGTGTTCTCTGTCACTCACAATCGTCACGTAGATGATAGATTTATATTTTATAAATCTATTTTACCTGGGCTCGTTTCACAAATCTAAACATGTAACTATTGATGATTTTTTGTTGTATTTTCCCCACGAAACATGCCGCTGTCAGACATACTGAACTTTACGTTTCCATTGTGGAGTTTTCTTGATAGAAGCTATATCCACAATGTACTTTATACACCATTTACTTTAATTTATTTTTGGTACCTAAACAATACTGCTTTTGTTTTATATTAGCTAAGATGCACTTGTCAACCTGCTTGGGGGAGTAGGTAGTGTGCCTGACTCCTGTCCCAAAGGCCGTGGGTTCAAATCCCGCATAAGACATGGATGTTTGCGCTGTCCTAAGTGTGCACTTGTGTTAGCATATGTCTGAGCACTCACTTGTGTTGTCCTTAGTGTGTGCACTCAACGTCGGAACAAAAAGTGGCCATAATCGTTAGTGATAGCGCACCAGAAGTGATGGCAGCAGGCGGTTCCTCGTGCAATAACATTAAAAAAATGCACTTATTCTTGCATTATGTATGCATGTCTTAAAACTAAACAGCAAAACTTAGAAAGGCCTCTTCATAATCTGGACTTTTAGTTTCTAATATTAAAAAAGGAACAAACTCTAAAAATGTGATTACAACGTTGTCCTTGAAAAATCACGGATTAGTTTGAAACACTTCTTTGCTAGTACAGTTTTCTTTGGGGGTATTATACAATGAGGTGTTGCTAGAAAACAAAGCCCACCTAAAAGTGAAAGATCTAGCCGGCTGCAAAACTCAAATCAAAATGTAGTATACTTCTATAAGAACGTAACAAGACAAAATGCTAGAATTCCTCGCAAAGATTCTAACAAAAATGTTAGATATAAAATAATGCAACAAGTTGGTCTTATTTCTCGAGGTTTATTAAGTAACATTCGTAAAATTTAATAGATGGGTACCTTATAATTTATTCAGGGAGTTTCAGAATAAGTGTTACAAAAGCTGGGAGGACGTTGGACACATCAAAACAATGAAAAACTCTATGTGAACATCTGTCCGGCAATGCCTTCTGTTTAAGTTATAGGTCTATTTGTATTACCAAAATTACAATGGAAAATACTGCAGGGATAGATTTGCACGTAAACTAACGGACGACTACACGTTTCGAATTATCAAAGACAGGGTGTGTTATGAATACGTAGACGGGGCTCAGAGGGGATCACTTTTGTTCTATGAACCCATGGCTTGAAACTTTATGTTATGTTTNTATTTTATTTGTTATTTAAGTTTATTTGTTAGTTTTATTGATGTCTTTTTATTTCTTACGTTTTTAACCGTCAGGCTTATTTACGTCAGGTGTGACGCCCGTAACCCCACCAGACGTTTGTAACGTTTACGTATTCATAACACACCATGTCTTTGATAGATGAAGGGCTGAATGCCCACTCTGCACACAAAATTAAAATTTAGGTGTTATAGGCATGCCAACGCCATCTAGTAGCCCCCTTGCAAACTGCATTCCTGTGGGATAGTCCCAAAATGTTAATTTTGTAATTTAGAGTAAAGTAAAAGTAACCTTTTCTGCAGTGATATAACATGTTTACATCAACCTTACTCATTCTTCCATTCAGCCCTTCAAATCAAAACGTGTATGCCTACGTTAGTTTATGTGCAAATCTGTCTCTGTAGTATTTTCCATTGTAAATTTGCTAATACAAATAGGCCTATAACTCAGAAAAGAAGCATTTTTGGACAGATGTTCACATGGACTTCTTTCATTGATTTGATGTGNCCACCGTCCTCCCAACGTTTTTAACACTTATTCTGAAAGACATTGTATATGTTAGCGTCACTAGATATCAGTCCAATATAGCTATCATTCACCCAAATTGTATAGTTTCTTCAACCTCTAATTTTTTTCAAACTCTTCAAACTTACAGAATAGATCAAAAGTCTTGAAAATCTTAAAAGGTAATATTCTAGTGTTTTTTTTATCTTTCGGAAATTGTTATGTTTTCCCATTACATGTTGTATACTCTCTGAATCCATTTTCGAGTTGGCACGATTTTTTGGAATTGTGAGATTTCACAGTTATCCCATTTTATATTGTTCTGTTTAAATCGTGGAATCTTTGTCTGTGATTTGTCTTCGTCACAAGAACAATCTTGAATGATTGGGGTTGAAACTGCACTTATATTTTGAGGTCGATATTCGTCCTTCTTTATGACCTTTAACATCAGAACGAGGTTTGTTCCAGGTTTTCTCTGGATATCTATCCCAGTAACGTGGTCCCAGGTTACCATTTTGTGAGTATTTTACCGAATAATAATAATAATGACTACTCACAATCATTTTTACTAGTATTATATTGTAAAGCACATACACTAGGTCATCAAAATTCGAGTGTACAAATAATTTTTCAATAATTTCTACTATTTTTATAACTGTGTATGTTTGTTGAATTCGTTAGTTGTAACAGTGATTATATCATTTAAATCAATTTTATGAAACCTCGTTTCGAAGCCCCCAAATTTGAGACCCATGTGTGACAAACCAGTACTAACAAAAGAGTACAAAAGACTTGAGTGAGGCAACATGGGGTTTTCTACGTAAGGTCGGCTACCGTCGCGGACATAATCTGCAACAATGAGTTTACTCACCAACTCCCAATTTAAATGTAATTTTAAGACCAGTGAAACCGGTTAAATTAAAGTATTTGAATGATTTCGGAATTAGTAAAGTGAACCATCATGTATGTGACTGTTATTTTTGCTGCTTTAATTGGTTAGAAATTTAAAATGGTTCACAAACAATTTATTTCAGTTCCTAATTATGTTTAAGTTGGAAAACATATCTACAATTTGACAATAAAATTAATAATTTCAAATGTAAAAAAAAACACGCACTGACTATAATCGGGGCAATACCTTACGTTTCATTTCATTGATTTAAAATTAATTCTTGCGAAGCAATTTTGATAAGTATAGTAATCAACTGTAGGCGTACTATATTCAGATAAAAATTCCGAAATATGCACAAATCCTCTGAGAAACGTTTGCAACGTCGCATTGTCTTTGTAGTAGGCACCACTTTCACAACGCCGTATTTGCTCAAGCTTAGGTTAGCTTCTTAATTGTAAAATGTTCAGTATTTTTACACTTACGACTACGATACAGTGCTGCCACATCAGCGATCTCCGGCTAAGCCAACCTGTCTTGTGAAGTGGTTAGCATACTGAGCTCTAGATGAGGGTTGTGATTTTGAATCCTGCTTGATGCATTGATAATAATTGTGTCCATTGGCCTACACTGATCACAAATAAGCACTGTTAATCGTCCTGAAAATACATATCTAGTGTCAGTAGATGTTACAAATAATATACGAGGGGCAATCAAATGAAAAGGTGCTGACGGTTGAAGCGGAGAGGACCGGTTTGTGCCTGTACAATAGAGGGCAGCATTTTGTTGGTTGATGAATGAGTCATCATGCAAATGTGTAGCGTTAAGACCTGGTCACTTGATTTTTAGTAGAGGACGCGTATGAAGAGTCCCATCTCTCGTGCTTTCGTCCAGTATACGGTAATAATGTAGTCATGGTGTTTCAATGGGAACATTCCACTGTCGAAGAACACTGGCGTATGCTAAGATTCCTAACTGCAGAAGGCAACACACCTATTGCAATTTTCCAACGTATGTCCTGTAACGAATGGGTTAAGCAGAAGTTGTCAAAAGCGTTGATTTACACCAATAGATATAAATGGGTTTTTTAATGATAAGGTATTTAAATTAAGAATTATTGTGTTATAGAGATAAGTAGATTATGTATAGAGGCAGGAACGTTTGTTGTAAACCAAAGTTGTGGAATGAATAGTGTCGTAAAACAGTGCAATAGTGTAAACACAGTGCGAACAGAGTGCACACAAGCAATTGAGACAAGCGCCAGTTCTGAATGCGCATCGCGAGAAGCAGTGAAGAAAGGAAGGCCATGGAATGACTTATTAGTTGATACACGTAAATGAAGATTCTCTCGTTGAACATTGACATAAAGAGGCCAAAAAGAAGTAAATGTATAGGATATTGGTAATTACGTACTGTGATAACTATAAATGACATCAGATGGACATTAAAGGTGAATTTTGAAGTAATACAAGGCCTAAAACATTTTATTATATCATGTGTAATTATTCAGTATAGGCGCGTGAACTAGATTAAGATTTTGTTATAGCAGTAAGGTTTTGTTGTTGATATAAGAGTAGAAAATAAGTGAACCTTTAACACAGGTGTGATTAGGCCATAGTAGTACCATTTTTTATCCACCAAACAGACACCAGTTAAATGTTCGTTTCCAGGGGCACCTGAAGAATAATTGTATGATTTCTGTGGAAGTGGATATATTACAATACTAAATTACAGCCTGTATAGGCCGAGATATACTTTGTACCAGAAATGGTTGACATACTTTGTACCTCATTACGTTGTGTAAACATACCAGATAGTATTAAGATTAGAAAATTGACTTAGTCAAGCAGTGTTAAGGTACAAACTACATGCTGAGACAGATCTGAGTGTTATGTAACCAAAATTGTGCATAAAATACAGCTTTTCATCACGTGTAAATCCTGGGACAACGCATTGTACCGAAATATTGAACTAACAAGCCTTGAGCCAAGTCGTCACACATTGTGTCGACATGTTTAGCCAATAAAGATTGATTTAAAAAAAAAAAAAACAATACCTGCATCGTCTACCTTATTGTAGCTAGTGAGCTAAATAAAAGGTGAATAATAATAAACAGTGTACTGTTTATATAAGTTAAGTTGTACAGGTGTATCCTTACACAGAATAGGTGCAGCGTCTGGAGGGGTCATTTCGAACTCTGGAAGCGTACATGCAGGTCATTGAGATTGTGTGTGTGTGTTGTGTAAAGGTTTTTGTTTTTGTGGTTGTGTGTTAGTGTATGCAGAGGGTGGTATCCACACGCACGCCTGGGTAACCGGGGTAAAGATCTAATATATTATCGCTATAGCCGGGACTCAGGCGAGAACATCGACCCCACACTTAGAAATTTAAGAGGGTGGCAGGAGTCTGGGGTACAAAGGTCACACCCTGTACTTTACGTTGAACCCGGCCGATACCCAGGGGCAGGGACAGCGGACGGCAGTCCGGTTAGCCGGCCATAAACTCCAGCCACTAATGTACAGCATTAATCAGGTGTTATACGTAGCTTCTCTTTGACGTCCAACGTGAGGTCCGACACTCTCCACCCCATTACACAACTGGCCCACGAGGCAAGTTGACCAAAGCTTCTCTTTGGAGCCTAGACGTTGTGGCCCGGCACCTTGCACCCCACTAGACAGAGTTGCACACGGGGCAAGTGGACCAAATAATTTTTTGGAGATCACACGTATGGGTTCGATACCTTACACCCTAGCGCAAACCAAGCTCGGGGCAAGTTGGCCAAAGACTTATCTTTGGTGACAAACCGTACATAATTCAGGGGCGTAGTGTCCAAAGAGCCTTCTCGTGGCCAAGAATCTGATTTCTGAGGCAAACGTAGAGTAAAAGGATGGGGCAAAGTGGCCAAAGAGGTTATCATTGGCACAATATATTGGAAGTACACGTTAAACTTTATTTACAGCGCATATATCAAGAAATAATAGGCATTTTAGAGACCACTAAATCGAACACAACATTGAACGGATTTCAGTCGCTGTATAGGAAATAGAGCAAAGCTATTTTGTTACGGAATCAATAGATATCCAGGGTTGAGATGGCAGAGGATAATAAAGAAGTAAGGGTTAACCCACAGTTGGAGGAATCAGACACAGGGGAACCTAGCCAAGGGGAGGGGGACCGCTGACAGAATCAACGATCATCCCCGAAACAACCCCAAGTGTAAAGACAAAAAAGACTAGGTTAAGATAAAACAAGCATTTAAATCACCCAGGGAAACCAGGGCGCCGGGAAGAATAACCCGAGCAGCCACGGGCAGGACGAAATACAGCTCAGACAGTGAAACGTCGAACATGGGAGGAGATGATGAAGCGCAGCCACCAAGGTGGTGTGCACTGCTGGTTGACAAACTCGAACAGCTTACTCAAGAGACGAAAAAGGCCCATAAGGATGTGAAATGTGAATTGGCACAGGCCAATAAAGAGTTGAAAGGCGAAATGGCACAGGCCAATTAAGAGTTGAAAGGCGAAGTGGCACAGGCCAATAAAGAGTTGAGGAGCGAAGTGGCACGGGCTAACAGCGAACTGAGGGGCGAATTGGCACAGAACAATAAAGAGGACATAAACGCCCATAATAATCTGAAAGGTGAATTGGCACAGGCCAATACAGAGTTGAGGGGCGAAGTGGCACGGGCCAACAGCGAACTGAGGGGCGAGTTGGTCAACACAACGGGGACACTAAGTGGAGAAATACACACATTGTCCACTGATATACAAACAAAATCACAAAGAAATAGAAGGAATGGCCAAAGACCTCGCTGAGGTAAAACAAGAGCTCCGCCAGATCAAGGAGCGAATTGAGCGAGGAGAACAGGCGGTGTTAAAACGAGCCAGAGAACTCGACAACCAGGTCAAACAAGAGCTGTTGGAACAGTTCGAAACAATAGAAGAAGCACTGCTTACGGAGACGCAAGCGGTAGTAACGCGCACCGTAACCAGGCTTGACAAATTGGAGGCCATGGTGGAGGGTCTGACCATCCGAGTAGCCCAAATTGGTGAAGGGCAGGTCAGGGACCACCACGACAAGGGGAGACCTCGTTAATAGCGATCGAGAGTCAATAATGAGTGCAGATTACAGCGTAGAGTCAGAGAGGTACCGTGACAACGTCCGAAGTGATGTTAAACTAAATCGGAACCAAACCGATCGTGACAACGTCCGGACTGACGTTAGGATGAATCGGAATGAAGCTGACGATGAGGACGTCCACAGGGGGAGACGGAGATGGCAAAGCGGCCAGAGACGCGAGGGCTCTAGACAACCGCCAGAGGCGTACGCGACCGCGCNAGAGAGGCCATACAGGCGTAAAGAGGGACAAGCGAGGCCCAGAGACCTCATTGATAGTGAGGAGGAGTATGTTGGCGAGCGATGTCGAGGTGAAGACGATAGCTTCGACGGGGCAAGACGGTTAAGGAAACGGCGGAAAGCAACACGGTTCGACCAAGGAGGAACCCGTAATGTGGAAATCAGCTCGTATAAAGTCCTAGTACCTAAGAACTTAGGATTCGATGGGTCAGAGACAGATAATGCCATAATGATTTTTAGACGAAGTAGAAGAGTACTACCATATGGTAGGATTAGCCATTAAAGCTCCAATAGTGGGAAAATTGCTCCATCGAGATGCGTAGACGTGGTATAACTCGATACAAAATAACATTTACAGTTATGACCATTTCCGTGAATTGTTCCTCGCACAATTCAGAGGAGATGAAAGCACCCTCTCGAGGAAGCTTTACAGCTGCCGACAAAGACCAGGGTAGTCGTTTAACGACTATGTTGCAGCAGTTTCAATTATAAATCAGATGATGAAAGCGCCGATCAGCGAGCACATGCTGATCAAAATTATCACGGCTGACAGTGACGATGAGACACAGGGATTCGTCTTTAACTGTGCCAAAGATTGTGAATCCTTAGCCACCCTAATGAGCCGGGTGAAAAAATATAAAGAGTTACGCAGGGACGGCAAGAATGAACGCGTGGAGGGTAAGCGCAAACGCGAATATCCCCAACCAACGCGAATGTATGCCGCACAGGTAAAAGCAAACAGTAAGCAAGCCACGACAACCAGCGGTACGCAGACCCAAGGGGAAGATTTCGGGCCGTATCGAGCTGAGAACGGTGACTGGGGCAACGTGGTAAGAAACCCAAACCGCCAAAATTTTAGTAGGTGGGGGAACGACCATACTAGGACGGATACAGGCGAGAGGGTAGGCCGAATCCTCAAGGGAGGCAATTCGGAAATGGACGAAAGAACGTCTGGTACAACCGCGCCAACGGCGAATGGAGACCATTCGGAGATAGTGGAAACTCCAGGTACTTCGGGGTAAACCGCAACCAGAGGTTAAACGGACGAAATGACCACCTGGCTCAGGAGAAACGAGCGTACCGGGATAAATTTGAGGAACAAGGGTACAGAGGAAGAGACAGTGGAAACTACTAAGAAATGGCACCATCGAAGGAGGGAAAGAACAGTATACGTCAGGGAAACTTCAGAGGGGACTCGAGAGAGGGCGCGACCTCGAGGCATCCCAATCAGTGCAAGTTAACACGACGATCGCACCCAACACTCCCGATGATGAGCCTAGGACATTGCCATATTGCAAGCCCATGGTAGTGTTGGTAGATACTGGGGCAAACGGGAACTTTGTGAATGCCCACAGCTTGGAATCCGACCACGAGAAAATGACAGCGAAGGCACAAATGAATTTATTACAGGGAAGCGTGGAGATAAACTCCTTAGTAGACGTGGTATATGATATTGATGGACGGCATAGCGTGGCGATACGCACATACGTAATCTATACCACGCTAGACTTCTACGCCATTTTAAGATGGGAGAGCTAAGAGACCTTCCGATTGACTACTGATGCGGCAAAGCGTATTGTATCGGCACGGGTCACAGGTGGGGAGATTGTAGTGCTGAATCAGATGGCGCTGGATGCCATCGACCTGAGGCGAGTGGGCACGGCGCAACAGCTACACCAAGCATATGTGCTACAGCCAGAACCGTGTAAATCAGAGCTTTGCTACACAGCACGGTTGAATGACGAGGAGGAGGAGGCGGAAGTAATACCGCTGGTAGACTCTGACCAGAGCACGGGATTCGCGGCGAGCGAGTTGTTGCTAGGCCACAAATTGAAGGGTCCGTTAGAAAACGTACTCAGGGAAGTGGGCCACAACGCCAAAGAAGCGATGGTTGCACCAGAGGAATGGCCGAGGTGGAAAAGAGAAAGGGACCTAGAGCTTGCAACCATTCGCGAGGCGGCGAATGCGAACCGCGAACGCAGCGACGCTAGGCAGGAAGCCTATTTTAACGACAAATGACAGAGGAAAGAATTCAAACCGGGGAACCAAGTCCTCATAAAGGCGTACCCACAGTCCAGTAAAAAAAATGGGAAAATAGCCAAGCTGGAGAGTCGATAACTAGGGCCGTTTGACGTAGTCAAACAACGAAACTTATGGTATACACTTAGAGATGAAAGAGGAATATTGCCCAGGCGCGTACACATCGAGCAGACGAAAGAGTATGTATGCAGGGATGACAGTAGTGTGAAAGGAAGTAAAAATGAGTTCAAAAAAGATGAAAGAGTAGGAGACCGATCCGGAGGAGGCGCCAATCCTAAGGGGAATTGACTCAACTCCTAGGGATAAATTCAGATTTAGGGGGCACTCAGAAAGGCAGAGATGCCGCTTTTAACGGTTTAGAGAAGGGGATATATTCACCCGAGAGGAAGCTCACTCTTCAAATGAGCAAGGTATTCCAAGGTATGGAACCCAGAAAGAGAGAAGAAATAGGGAAATGTAATTACATTTTGTAATGTAAATAACTTTTGTTGACAAGGGCTATGTATGGTGATAAGGACGTACCATGTACTGATGTTTGAGGGTTATGGGTTTGTGGAGTGGATGGAATGTGAAGAAGAGTGAATGACGAAGGGGATTTCAATGAGGTAAGACGAATTATTTAACCATTCGTGTACTACATTCGGAAAATAAATTGACGAGCTTACAACTCCTCAATAATTTTGGGGGGACGTTGTAACGAATGGGTTAAGCAGAAGTCATCACAAGCGTTGATTTACACCAATAGAGTGGTATGAATTGGGTTTTTAAAGTTAAGGTAATTAAATTAAGAATTATTATATTATTGAGATACGTATATTATGTATAGAGGCAGGAACTTTTGTTGTAAACCAAAGTTGTGGAACGAATAGTGTCGGAAAACAGTACAATAGTGTGAACACAGTGCAAACAGAGTGCATAGAAGCAATTGGGACAAGCGCCAGTTCTGAACGCGCATCGCGAGAAGCAGTGAAGAAAGAAAGGCCATGGAATGGCTTATTAGTGAATACACGTAAGTGAGGATTCTCTCGTTGAACATTGACATAAAGAGGCCGAAAAGGACCAAATGTCGGCAAGTAGCATGACACAGACGTATAAGTAAACTTCTGCAGTGCTGGTAAGTATGAAACAAAAGAATTTTGACGAAAAGCGACAGCAAGTACGTAAAACTTAGTCGCCGGCCGAACGCTAGTAGGCCTAACATTATTGAAGGCATTTCGTCTACATTTATGCCAAGAGTAGTCTACTGTAAGTAGTTTTTGTACTAAAAACATTAATGGCGGGTAGAACTTGATATAATGGTGATATACAGATGTAAGATACCACATAATATGGTGGAGAAAGTATAAATTACTGTACTGCTGAATTAAGGCACGTCACGACGCTTCCACGAGACGCCATATTGGAAAAAGCCATCTTTAAACGACAAATAAATTATACGAACTGATTCAGTACAGGAAATAGGTAATTACGCACTCTGATAACTATAAATGACATCAGATGGACATTAAAGGGGGATTTAGAAGTAATAAAGGGCCTAAAATATTGTATTATATCATGTGTAATTATTAAGTATAGGTTCGCGAACTAGATTAATATTTTGTTATAGCAGTAAGATATTGTTGTTGATATATGAGTAGAAAATAAGCGAACCTTTAACAGAGGTGTGATTAGACCATAGTAGTGCCATTTTTTATCCACCAAACTGACACTAGTTAATCGTTCGTACCCAGGGGCGCCTAAACAATAATTATATGATTACTGTGGAAGTGGATATATTACAATACTAAATTACAGCCTGTATAGGCCGAGATATACTTTGTACCAGAAGTGGTTGACATACTTTGTACCTCATTACGTTGTGTAAACATACCAGATAGTATTAAGATTAGAAACTCTACTTAGTCAAGCAGTGTTAAGGTACAACCTACACGCTGAGACAGATCTGAGTGTTATGTAACCAAAATTGTGCATAAAACACAGCTTTTCATCACGTGTAAAACCTGGGACAACGCATTGTACCCAAATATTGAACTAATCATTGAGATTAAGCCATTTGTTTGGCTCCCTTAAAACACATGAAGGGTCGTAGGTTCGCTTCGAAAGACGATGTCAAAGGCACTGTGATGGATTGGTTGCCGTCAGAGCCCAAGAACTTTTATCAACAGGGCATACATCGCCTTCCTCAACAATGGGATAGCTGCCTTCAAGCTAATGGCGCTTTCTTTTAAGGTACGAACAATACTTAAACATGTGCACCTCTCGGCAGTTTTTCATTTGAGTACCCGTCATATCATTGTTCTGTCTGGCTGACCTTCCCCGAGATACACTAAACGTCATGATTGTTACAAATATCTTATATGTTGTAGCATATACTTATCTTGATGGAAAATTAGACTAGAGGTACTAATTAACTAGAAAATAAGTGTTTAGATGCTAAACGCTACGCATAGAATTGAAATTCAAATGTGCATAGATATTTCATTTTTTAAGGCTAGTGCAAACTGGGCTATATTCAACCGATAACTAGTCCGAAATGAATACGGGAAGGTGTATGCTTTATGTATGCAATATGTCGAGCGATTATGAAACTATAAATGTAAATATACAGACAATTGGTCACTTGCATCCTCTTAAACACAAAATATAACTGTTCCTCAGTATTTGTTTGTTAAGATATTCCTGGAAGCCGATAAATAAGGTATCCACGTGTGACTTTACGTACGGAATGTCTTGATTTTCTAACCGAATTTTGAGCAGGTGTCACAATGTAATACATNGGAATTTACAGGAATTCAACAAAAACGAATGCAGGAAAGTAAAGTCAGTATCGGAGACTACACATAATGGTGTAACCATTAGCTCCACAGAAAATGCGAAATAAACTATTTTTGTAACTTATTTTTCTAAATATTTATAAAAGTTGTTCTCTAAGGGTAACTGAGGAAAACAACATTACCATTAGAATAAATCAGTAAGAAACAAAAAAATACAGTTTTCAAAAAAATAAAGTTGCAAATTGGGTAATGCAGAAACATTGTTTCTCCATTACGTTTAACCGACAGGTTTCCTTAATGGTAGAGTGCTCACCTCCTGATCGGGAGGTCCCGGATTCCAATCTCGGGGCTGACTCCTAGCTCTGAGTATAAAGAGTTATCCTACGATTCTGCGTTTGAAGAACTCCACACTAAAGTATAATCGTAGGTGTGTTCCGGGAGGCATGTTAAAAGCGTGTCCCATCGATTAATGTTCGATGTAAAAGAACCCACGTCCGGCTACGTGTTAAGTGAGTGGCAAAATTAAAATATCCTGAAGCGTCATTACGACGCGGATGGGGTCTCCATTAGACCTGAGATGTCATAACAGTGGGATCATAACCCAATAATAGCAACAAATATTTGCTTATATCAGTGTTGCACTAATGCAATGAATATGTGCGCTTCAGTAAGTGGTCTCAAGAATATAAATGTGTATTTTGTATTAAAAGCATTAATATTTTCTAACACCTTAGTATTAATAACTTGAACTAAAATCATCTACTGTTAAAATATTTATTATGTATAGTATGATTATGACAATTAATTGTAGGTAATTGTGCTGTCGTGGCAGTTTAACTGTTAAAATTAGAATATCCACCTTCCTTCCACTTTCACCACCACCCCAGGAGATACCGAGGGAGTGGCAATTACGGAAGAGGGTTATTCCATTCTTTCACAGGGTCACGAACTCAGAAAGACCGGGTGAAGACACCGTTGTTAAAGTGTAGACTTGTAGGGTTTGGGTTATAGCAATCCCTATTTTTCGTTTATCGTCGTGCGGTTTTCGAAGCAATACAGCAGAAGTATGTAGGTTTCAAGTAATGTTTTCATATTTCTCATATGTGTATTCATTGAAAAGTTGTTGTGGAGTACTTTTCAATAACGTTTTCCGTCACAGAAACGTTAAATGGCTTAAAATATGATTTTTAACAAGAGTTAGCATCTTGAATCATTTATCTGTCGATTGGAAAAAACCGGGTCTTGATACGATCACAGATACGCCTGTGGGAGCAGATACAAAAAGTGTCTACTCTTGGATTTCAGCACTGCTAGTAGCTCAGAATATCGGTTTCAATGGAAGTGAGTCCGGCCTCTTAACGCATTTGTAGACGTTAATGTTACCGCTGAATATCAGATAACGAAAACGAGTGAATAACGTTATTCGTCTCTGTATCTTTTCAAATTGTGTATTTAAAATACCAGTCTTATAAATAACTTCATTGGTGAGAATGAAAAGCATTCCGTTATTATGGTTAAAGTTGCCGGTAAAATAACGTTATTGGCGGTACCGTCATTATGTAGTATCGAGTTGGGAACGTAATGGACAAGTTGGTTCCGACAAGTAACGGCCCTCTCTAGTATCCAAGGAGTTTAGTTACGCCGATTTAGAGGTATAATAATGTTCTCAATTAAGATATACCGTTTTTGTATAAACTGATAAACGTCGGTTATGATGCTAACATTTCTTTACCATTACTATTCATGTTGGTTAGCGTTTTTAACGGTATTGTTTACGTACAATTCTAACGTTCCAAATATTGCGTTAACAACTGTAGAAATTGCACGGCCCGCATTGGCGTTGCCAGCACAGTTTGCGAGAGGGGGTGAATGGATAGAGAGGAGATAAATAATGCTTTCGCTCTCCATGTGCCCATGTTTATAAAATTTAATTGTTTTAACGTCCGTTTTAGTTTTGGGTAAATGTGCGTCTTGAACCCCATATCCATGCCATTTTTTTTTATAGCAGCCTAAAGTCCTAAAGCGTGGTAGCAAAATGTTGGTTATGTTACATTTCACCAATTTTTGAAATTTTCATTTGAATACATCAAGTCGGTTATTTGGTAACTCAAAAATAAAATAATGAATTAAGCTGTAGAAAATTAAAGTTCAGTTCTCGAAAAATCCTTAATACTTCTGCTCTGCAACCATCCTTATTAAATCTTCATTCTGGCGTGGGGTAACACTACGACAAGTGAATTAAGAATACAAAATATAATTTTTTTATACAACAGTGATGGCACTAGGGAGGAGCAGGGTGGCCACTAAAACAAACTGGCATTCCATTTTGGCGTTGTGAGATTCTCAAACGTGTGGTTGGGGGAAAGGGGATTACACCACACATGGGCAGGCAAATACCCCCCAAATACGATCATCCTCCCGTCCAACCCCCCACAACCAAATTAAGCTGTTAACAATGGTACGAGAAACTGATAAAAGTTCAATTTTTAATGTTTGCGGGTGACCTTGATCAACTTAATTGAAATGGCTGGTCAGGGTTTAATTTTATCTACTTATGAATGAATGATAATGTACTGTTGTAACCCTAAGGTTACAACTGCTGTTACGGGTCTAGTCCTGACTGGACTGACCCCTTCAGCGACGGAGAAAGAAATGGCAATGAAAGAAAAAGAGTTGTAAAGTTCGGAGAAGAAGATGTTCGTTC
>KZ873159.1:23603-40748 GCA_003456935.1 Machilis hrabei
TCGCCAACGATGTGTCATACAGAATACCAGAATTTCAACTAATCGTTGGAGCCACCGCTACAAATTTCAAATGAACGAGAATCGTTCAGCAACGTCTCGTTCCAGAAAAAGTTACAGAATCGACCTGATTATGTTATAAACATTTATTATATACTTGTAATTAAGAGGAAGATATATTTTTAACCTTTTTAGTTGTTTAACCAAGGTGTGTTACACTGTAGGCTTTAATTTTGACAATCCTGTCTGGAGAAAGTATTTTATAGTTTAGCTACGCTGCAGATTTCTATTAGGTTTGCATTCTTCAACTAGTGTTGCTATCACTGGGTCAGACCACATCAACCTATTGCAGTCTTTTGAAAAGATTATATTTGACTGCCCTGAACATAAACCATATTTTACAGATGGTTCAAAGAACAGTGGGGACGTCAGCTGTCCCTTTGTCATTACTCATTAATCACAACTGTTTTTTTTTTGTTTAAGTTCCCTCCTGCTACCAGTGTATACACAGCAGAGCTCTTTGCCCTCTACCAAGCCCTAAGCCATGCAAAGTCTTCTAAGGCACCGATCAATTATCCTGGTCTCAGATTCATTAAGTGCACTTCAGTGATTTTAAATTTGTACCCTACACAACCACTATTACTGAAAATTCACAACTTATTCCACCGCCTACACTTTTCAAGCACCAAAATAGTGCTCGTTTGGTCACCTGGCCACAAAGGCACAGGAGGGAACAAGGTTGTGGACAAAGCTGTAAAAGAGGCCGCAACCTTACCAATACCAACCATTGATAAAGTGATGTACACCGACTTGCGAAGTTATTTGCGCGACCTCATTATGAATATCTGGGAGGAGGAATGCCTAAGCGTTAGGGTAAATAAATTACAGAGTATTAAATCCACAAGAAGGGTCGGGCGTACATCTAAAGGGTGAACATAGCTGGACGAAGTGTCCTTGTGCCGTCTAAGAATTGGTCACACCCAAATAACACATGGGTACCTTTTGTGAGGTGGGGTCCCCCCAACTGTTGTCCACATTTTAGTTGTTTGTCCGAGTACAAAGCCCTCCGATTCACTCGTGGGGTTGAGAGGAAAGATTCATGACATTTTGAAGAATGATTTTAATGTGTTGCTAAGCCTTTTTAAATTTTTGCATGCATCAGGCTTTTTTAACCAATTAAAGAAACTCAGTTCCAATAATTATTTCTACATAATTGGATCTTAAATGTTTACGTCTCGTTAAACACCACATATCATCATCATGTGTGTCTCACACTTGTAATCACGTCTTTGTCTTCTGTTAAATTATATTTATACACATTGTCTGGGTTTATATATAAATATTTGTATTTGTTTGCAAATAGTATTAATGCTTCATTGAGGAGCTTTTGAGTATAGTAATTTACCGGCGCAAAATGACCCTGTTGGTGTCGAAGTGTCGTTAAATGCTACATATCATCATAATTTTTGTCGCTCTCCCCACCCCTATCTTTCTTAGTTTCCTGTTCTTGTACATTTGCTTTCACCTCTCGTCTTTCTTTGTTCATTTTTTTTTCTAAATTTGATCATGCCTCATCTTTCTCTCCATTTCTTTATTCCTTTTGTTTTTAGCACCTTATTTTTACCAATTCACAGTCAATTCCCTCTTTTGAAATCCATTTATCTTTATCTTTCTTTGGTTTTCCCTCTGCCTTTTTCACCTTTCACTATTNCCCTTCATGCACCATTTCTTCAGTCATTTTTGTTTTCTGTCTTTGCACTATATTTTTAATTAAACTTTCTTCATTCTCCTCTTGATTTTCTCCATTTGCCTTCAACTGCATTCTCCATACTCTCTATAATGTGCTTAGAGTAGGTCCCACATGGTTGCCAGATGATATTTTTATCAAGAGTAAAGTGTTGAACACAAGTAGTTGCATAATTTCAGGGACGTGTGCATTGTGAAATTTACAAGTTCTTTTATTTGGACAATATTTGTAGTTTAATGAACAAGGCAACAGTGTTGAATTGTTCCCTTTGAAATCTCGGCTTTACTTATTTTTTTTTTCAGTGCCGTTTCGTTTCATTTTCTCGTTTCTTTTCTGACTGGAATTACAAACCCATGTCACAGAAACCAATGTAACAAGCTTTTACTATTTTTGTTTATTTGTGATGACAAATTTTGTGTTCTCAGATGTTGAAATAGTTTTATTTGTTTATAAATATAAACTGAATGTTTGTAGGTTGCAGTTTGCCAAGGAAAAAAAAGGACCATGCTTGAATTACAATTAATGTTGAACTCTTTGTTCTACATTACCCTGGTAAAACTATCCATTCAGCATTTCATGCATATACAGGGTGTTTCAAAATTCGTGTGTAAAATTTGAATCTCATATTGGGGACAGCCTCAGGAGCAATTCGAGATAGGGAACCCGTGTCCGGAAATGGCTCATTACGGCACTATGCGCAATTGAAGTTACGCAAACCGCATCGGCGCTCGTAGCAGGCAAGCCAACTAATCAACCTCCCAGCTTGTCCAGTAAAACGGACATATAGATTTCGGTGTGCGGCGTAGCTTAGTGCCTTCGCTTTTGCCGCAACCAGCTGTAGCTGGAATCAATCTGAGTTCGAATCGGTCAGACTACCTTTTTTTTTTCTTTAATTTTGCCGCTTATTTATGTCTTGCTTTGTGTCTTTTTTATATTTTTGCATATATTTGTTTGTTCAATTAATATTCTTTCGGTCATTTTATTAAAGCCATCCCCTCCCTTTTTTTTGGGAAAGGCACAGATTTTAAATTCCTTCCAAACGAATGAATAGTAATTGAATAAATAAATTTATGCAAAAATCTAAAAAAAGACACAAAGCAAGAAATAAATAAGTTGCAAAATTAAAAAAAAGATGGTCCGATCAGGATTTGAACTGAGATCGATTCCAGCTATTGCTGGTTGAGGAAAAGGTGAAGGTGCTGAGCTACGCTGAACATCGAAATCTATCCGTCCGGTTTACAGGACAAGCTGGGAGGTCGATTTGCTGGCTCGCCTGCTACGAGCGCCGATGCGATGTTTCCGGAGATACTCCCAGAAATGGGTAACTTCAATTGAGCATAGTGCCGTAATGAGCCATTTCCGGACACGGGTTCCTTATCTCGAATTGTCCTGAGGCTGTCCCCAATATGTGGTTCAAATTTTACACACAAATTTTGAAAAGCCGTGTATAGCTCCCTTTAAGCTTCAAGTTCTGGATGAAGGACTCTAGGCCTATGTACCCTTTTTCCAAACGTCATTTTAAATTCCTTGCCATAGTCTAAAGAGGTAATCTTGAAATTTTTGTTTTGACATGCCAACACTAGGGGTAAGGAGAGGCATTTAAACATGTGTCTGCATAGCTGATTTTCATCAGTTTGGTGCTTTGTTGCTGCTTGAGGTGATTATTCAGTGATGTGCGATGGATACAGTACAGGTATAGCTATCAACCTTGCCAAACGTGTTATTGTTTTTGCAAAGTACGGTAGAGTTAATGAATGCCATAGAAATGAATGCTTATCAATGTTGATTGCTGGACCAGTAAGTTGTAGCCAAACGCACGTCACTGTGTTTATTGGTTATGTCTCTTTGTGTTGATTAATCGTTGTTTATTTTTTGTGGAAAAATAAAGTTTGATCTTTTTTTTTACTATGCAACAGTCTAACATTTAAAAAAAAAATGTATAATATACAGCGATGTTAATTTAAAACATGACGATGACAAACAGATCAGACTTGCAGACCAAACCTATACAAGCTGTGCAGGAAAACAGGTTGATGAGAAAAAATTTTGTTTAGTTGGTGAATGTTGCAAAAAACGGTGTCTTTGATGATTTGATAGTGTTTATCAGTGTCATCTGTGTGATCCTTTATACAATGGACAGTCAGAACCATTTCAAGATGCTTTTTTGAGGGTAACTGTATACTAACCTATTTTTTATCTGTATAGTTAAGATTATTTGGCTTATTTTTTTAGAGAAAACAAGAAAATTAACTAAAACATACATACATGGTTTGTTCAAAAAGTATATGACCTTATTTTGTTTCTCTGAAACCAGTTCGAGTCGAGAGGCGACATTCAGCACCGTGTGGTAGGGGACGTTACTGTGCATGCATGATTTTTTTGCAGCCTAGCCGGGTGAGTCAGTCGCTGCCAGGCAGCTGGTGTTTGTGTTTTTGTGTATCACATGCTTGTTACATTTTCAATTTACGTGCGATGACGGAATGAATTAGGCAGTATTACTGGATCAAGTTTTGCCAAAATTTTGGTGATACTAAACCTGAAACAATTCATAAGATTCAGCAGACTTTCAGCAACGATGCTATGGAGGTTACATAAATTAAGGAAAGGTTTAACCGGTTTAAAGATAGCTGAACTTCAGTTGACAGTGACAAGCGTTCCGGTAGGTACTCAACTAGCCGAAATCCACATATCATTGACCAAGTACACAATTTGTACGTGGAAGAGCATCTTGACTGTGAGAAATTTTTAATTACTTTGAGATTAGCGATTAATCTGCACGTCATTCTAATGGATTGTTT
The DNA here is from genome assembly GCA_003456935.1 of Machilis hrabei. Classification (NCBI taxonomy): domain Eukaryota; kingdom Metazoa; phylum Arthropoda; class Insecta; order Archaeognatha; family Machilidae; genus Machilis; species Machilis hrabei. The sequence continues at coordinate 28,146 of KZ873159.1, forward strand.
GGGATTGTGCAAAGTGGCTACAAAATTTGTGTCCAAGCTGCTATCACGTGAGCAAGGGCTTGAATGCACCAGCGGTGATCCCGACTTCTTTAAGATTGTGATCACTGGTGATGAATCTTGGCTGTATGGGTATGACCCAGAAACCAAGGCTCGGTCGTTGTAGTGGAAGTCTCCACAGCATTCCCAAGGCTAAAGAAAGCAAGACAGGTAAGGAGCAAAGTGAAAGTGATGTTGATTCTTTAACTACCGCAGTGTTGTGCATGACGAGTATGCACCAGAAGGCCAAACTGTTAACAAACAGTATTATCAAGACATTCTCCATCGTCTTAATGATGCAGTTCGGCACAAGAGATTGGTCCTGTGGGAGTCGCGCAACTGGTAGCTGCATCATGACAACGCCCCCGCCAATTCTTTGCACCTGATCCAGGATTTCTCAGCCAAGCACAGAATTCCTTGGGTTTACCAGGCCCCCTACTCTCCAGACATGGCTCCGTGTGATTACTGGCTGTTCCCCAAGCTGCCGATTTGAGAGCTGAGAGGATATCACGAAGAACACGACTGCACAGTTGGTAACCATTCCATTCCAAAGCAGGACTTCCAGGAAGGTTTCCAACAACAGAGGAACTACTGGGCTAAGTGTGTGGAACCACAAGGGGCCTACTTCAAAGGAGATTAGAGCTGGAATCCAAAAGGTAAGCTACCCCTCCCCTAGCCTTAGATCGGATACCTTTTGAACAGATTATGTATTTTGTTTTAATTAGGTTTAGAAAACTTTACACTGAAATTAACTAAAAGCATTGATATATGTGTCTTAACTTCCTAATTTCCCAGATCTGTTCCACAAAAGCCAGAAAGGAAGGTATGATATTTTGTGATTTTTACTTTGTGTATTACTTTTTTTCCTGTGCATATATTCCACTCTGTTTTAACATTCTTTTTTTATTCAATATAAATACATCTGCTTTTATTTCAAATGATTTGGCTAACATTTTTTCTCTGAAAATGGTGTAAAAATTTCAAGCTTTAACTCATAACATATCAAAACTGTGCATTCACATTGGCATGTGGCTACTTTTTCTCAGAAATATAGTGAACCCTGTCAAATGTTTCTGTATTTCTCTGTCCACAACTCCAGAAATAACCAAACAATCAAAATTTTACTTTACAGAGATGTTAAACATAATGACATATTAGTTTATTCAGTTTCATGAATCTCTACGAGTGTTACATTTCAAAATATCAGTTCCCCAAACTTTTGATTTTTTGTTTGTCTTTTAAACTAATATCATTTTTTTTTTATTTTTTTTCAGATCAGTTAAAAGGAAAATTGAATTTAAATGTTGATGACATAGACAAACTTACTGTGGATGACTTAAAAAATCAGGTTGATTTTGCTATAAGCCAAGTAAGTTATACAAATCTGGCTATTACATAAGACACATCCTGGGTAGTGGTTTCTTTACCCTATTCCTAATACTAACATTTCTTCTTTGCATCTTTTTATAGTTGGTTAACCCTTTAAAGATGAAAGACCAGTTGGTTACACAGCTGAAAACACAGATAACTGACTTGGAACGCTTCATAGAGTTTTTGCAAGGTATAATTATTAATACAGTATTTTTTTATAACAAATGTGTTGTTATTAGTACAATTTGTTTTGGTTTTTCTCTCTCTATTCGTTCAAATAGCTGTGCATATATTTTAAATTCTGTTTGTATGTTTTCTTAAATAAAATTTCTCTTACTTTAAGCGTGGACATTCAAATCCTACTGTTCGACAGTTTAGGTAAAATATAGCAAGGGAGTGTTTAATAAATAATTTTATTTCTTTAATTGTTACCTAAAACACTTCCATGAATGCTAAAATCATTTAAAACTGTTGTGTTTGCTTTGAATGTGGCTAAAGGAAAAGACCCCTCTTCTGGCAAAAAAAAAAAAATGTTTTTAGAAGCAGAGGTGTTTGTGCAAAGGAAACATTGTGTGCTGTAATCTAAACATACATGAGCAGTACAGTAGTTTATAAACATTGGCTTTCTTTCACAAACAGTTTTGGCTTTTCTGTGTGTTTTAAACTATTTGGATTCTTTAATATACACTGAAGAGCCATTACATTATGGCCACCTACCTAATAAGATTAAGGACCTCCTTTAGCCCGCAAAACAGCGGCTACTCTGTGAGGCATCGATTCTACGAGATGGCGATAGGTATCCTGGGGTATCTGGTACCATAATCTCAACAGCAGGTCCTTCAGTTCCCATAAATTTAGGAGCGATGGTGTTTAAGCACGAACCCTCTTCTCTAAACCGAACCACAAACGTTCAATTTGGTTAATGTCCGGTGAATTTGGAGGCCATGGCATTAAATTAAATTCACCATCATGTTCCTCAAACCACTCCTTGACAATTCTGGCATTGTGGCATAGTACATTTTCCTGTTGATAATGACCATCACCAGCAGGGAACACAGCTGACATGAATGGGTGAACTTGGTCCGCAACGATGTTCAGATACTTGACAACTGTCAAGGATTGATCTACTGGGATAATGGGCCCTAAAGTTTCCAAAAACAAACATTGCCCACAGCATCACACCTCCTCCGCCGGCCTGTCTCCGCCCAACAGTATATCCAGGTGCCTTAGCCTCCGATGGTAATCGGCGAACACACGCTCGGCCATCTACATGATGTACCAGGAATTTAGATTTGTTGGACCAGGCAAGTTTTTTTTTCCAATTATCCACGGTCCAATGTCAATGATTTTGTGCCCATTTCATGCGCTGTTGTCGATGGAGTACAGTTAGCGTTGGGACCCGACTGAGTCTACAGCTATGCAGCCCCATACACAGCGGGGTTCGATGAACTGTGTGCTGTGAAATATTGCCCTGTTCACCACTATTGTTGATGTGGGTGATTTGTGTCGCTGTGGCCCTGCGATCGCTACAAACAATGTGTGACAGTCTCCGCTGGCCTCTGGCATCAATGAGCTGGGGTCGACACACAGCTGGACGGTGGTTCGTCGTTTGCCTATACTTGCACCACTTTTGATACGTTCTCATGACAGTGGCACGTGAGTAGCCCACAAGGCTGGTTCCGAGGCACCGTGGCATCACAATTTGTCCTTTATCAAACTGATATCTCAGCAGCTTTTTCNATCGTGACACCAGAAACACTACTAATAGAAAGCCGGGTAATGGACTGTGTGGCTCTGTGACCTTGACACATGATATTGTTGGTTCTAGGATGGGCGTGGTCATAATGTAATGGCTCTACGGTGTAAATATGTACATGCTTTGAGCCCAGTCAATAACTCTTCTCCTAAGTGCAGTTTTTATCATTTACAAAAATAAATTGAGATTAACTTCATAAAAATATAAATTTGTGCAATTTTATACAAACTTCTTATTCCTAATTTTTTCTCGCAAAACTGGGATTAAACTCTGGCACCAGCTTCCCTAGAAGAAGAACCTGCACATTACAAATTCCGAAAGTTGGTTTTATCCAAGTTTGGAATGAGAGATAGTTGAGGGTTGGAAAAGGAAGTTTGAGCTTGAATTGTTTAACGTTTTGGTTACTGGCATGTAACTCAGTGGTTTGCATTCCAGACATTCCAAATGTTGTCTATTTGACTTCATGCAATCAGCTGTTTCCTTTATGCCTTTTTGCTCTGCATGTTTCGGTGAGCAGGCATCTGAAACAACAGTTCAAGCCCATGGCAGTGGTATATTGTTAAAGGTCAAGACTATGTTATGACTGTTTGTTTTTTACGGTAGTCACATTAAGCAGACAAAAGTTGTAAAATATAGAAATATGATATAAAAGAAACTTATTCGAGTGATGAAAATATTGATTACGTATTTTTGGTGATGTAGCAACAAACATATCAATAATAAGTCAGCGAGTGTGCATAGTGACTGTGAAGAATGTGAACATCAGAGATAAAAAAAAAACTCTTTCTGTACTGAATGTTTCTAAAATTGAATAAGTTATACAGTTTTCCACTCTACTAACCTACTTTAGAAGAAATGGTTTAAAGGGAACAGGAAGGTTGATGTGTACAAACTTTGTAGTTCAGCTTAGAAATTACATGTTGCAGTTTAAGCTGGTTTTAATTGCTTTTTGGGTTAGAGTGTTTGAGGTGTATGGAACTAACGAGGCATTTTGTTTATAACAGTTATATCTGTACGTTTATGTGTCAAAGTGCTGTGCAAATTATAACTTGAATTAAAATTGCTAGTTAGATTTTTGATATTGCTAAATAAACAAAATATCTAACCTTATTCCATATAAGTGTGTTATTTATCTCCAGCAATACTCTGTTTTGCAAGGTGAACCTCATTTGTTCTTCTGGTTTCATTCAGTGTTCTTATCACCATCCTTGTGTGTTGGTTTTCTTTTATGCAGTTATACAGTTTACACTATTAAACCTGGCAGTCCACCCATTATGTTAGACATAAATATTTTATGGAGCTCCATATCATCAAAACCATTTGTAAAAAGTTTAAAAGCAGAATCTTTTTATGCTTTTGAACGGTTTGTGAATAGTTTTGTATGGAGTTCCATATAACTTTTTTTGTTTGGTTTAATATTTTAACTTTTTGTGGATGAGTGCTTTGAAAATGAGACTGAAAATCTAAACTCAAGGATAGCGAATAACACCAGAAGAAACAAGAATGGTCATCTTGCAAGTCATTGTATTTTTATAAAAGAATAACGTACGGAATAAGGTAAGAGACATTCATGTATTCAACAATGTGACAGTGTTAAATTCCAGTACCAGACAGTTTAAAGTAGCAGTTGTTTATGATGGTTGTTAAAGTTTAACAAAGATTTTTGAAGTCAATGCAAATTGTTTTTAATACTACTGTATATGTGTAGCAGTTTCTTTTGCATAAGAGTAACAGTTATGAATATATTAATTACCTTTTTGAATTGACAGGTGAAGTTGGTTCACCCGGTCCAGTAAAATCAAAGAAGTGCACTTGTAATTGCCCACTTCATGAAGGTACACACCCTAAAAGTTCATCTCAATTACCTAAGAAAGGAAGACAAGGATTTCGGCGACATCAGTCCAAGCATGATGAAGATGAGGTAAAAGATTGCTACCACAGAAATAAATTGTATTATAGGGCTCTGGTGTTCAATAACTGGCACCTCTGAAATTTACCAAAAATTAAATAAGGCTAATATGAAGCACAGTTTACCACACATAGCACTAATGTAGATTAACAAATGTTACTAATCATCGTGCCAGGCTAGAAGTGCCTTGTAAGATAGAGGAAGCTTCTTGACTGTTGTTTGTTTTCTTTTAATGTATTAAAAATGTAAGACCTTACAGGTAGTTGGAATTGTAATGAAAATTAATTTATGGGTTTTAAAATTCTTGCTTACATAATATTTCAGATAAAAAAAATATTAGCATGCCAAATAATTTTTTCAGTATAGTTACCAGTATACAGGAAGTCCGAAAGCAAAGCACTGATTCCAGTGAAAGAACTTTCAAATGAAGCTAGAAAAATTATTAAAACGGTTTGATGATTGTGATTAAAACTGACTTTTTTTGTGCCCTTCAGCAAAGAGCTACCGCACATAGACTTGTTGCCGTATAAAGATGACTTAGGCCTACTCTTTAATACTTACAAAAAAAAAATACAAAGTAACAAAAATCCTCTCGACAAATATAAATAATGAAAGACTGCATACATAAATATGTAGAAACCACGAGTGATATGTATTAACTTTTCTTATAGTGAGGCACTACTTTTGTTTGTGAAATTTTTTTCATTAATATTGAGAGATGTTATGCTGTTAATTTTTAACATTAACTTTTTTGTAGACAATGAAATATATGTAATTTATGTATTAAATTTTTATTTTCTAAACATAGACTGTTATGTTCCTGTATATTTTTATTTCTTTTATATAGAAGTTGGAGAGACAGAACTGCTTACACAAGTGGTTAACTTTTGTATGATCTCCCAAATAAAGGCCATACAATTATGAACACCTATATTTTAATAACAGTTCATACTTAGATTAGAATTAAGTGTTGAACCGTTAGTTTTAAATTATCTAAATTACTATAGCACTTAAAAATGTATTTCCACTGATGAACAGAAATAGTACGTCCACTTTTCAACTTGTATGTACATACTGGATGTTTCCCTTGTTTGGATTAAATAAACAAAGAAAGGTACGTTATTTGAATTGTAAGGAATCAAATAGTAGCCCTAGATTTTTCATTTCTGCATAATAACAAAGGAACATCTGTTTCAGAATCTGGGGTGAAAAAGTCAGTGTTATACCTTGTGTCCAAACTCCTATAATGCATTGTTTATTTTCTTTACATTTTTCACTGCAAAAGGATAACATGGCTAGTTTTATCATATCTGCAATACAAACATTGTCCAACATCTTCAGCTATTTTTTTTTTTAATTTGCTTAGATGTGAAAAGCAGTGGATCGGTTAATTATTTATAGTGTTACGTTTTTATGTATAGATTCTTTTTAGCAAGACAAATATTGCTTTTTCTCATATTTTTCACAAGCACTGTTTGTAAGGGTATAATGCTTTCTTATATCGGCAGTATCTTTTTTTTTTTTGCATATAGGCTATCGGTTATACAGTCTTTTGTTTCCTATGTCGATACACCCCTATTGTGTTATGTTATATAAGAGGAAAAAGTGTTGTACTGTTTAAATTGAAGTAAAAAAAGTTATAATTGATCAAAAGTGTATTTTCCACTGTATCAGTTATTGGCACATTGACAGTCCTTATTGATATATAATACATATTGGTTGGTGCAGTGTTCCTTTTATCACCTTAATGATTGAGTTAGGTGACTTTTTTAAGTGTCACCACACACCATAACAGTGAACATTTTTACACTAGGTCGAACACAGTGCAGTATGTAGGGGCTATACTTCTGCAGCTATGTGAAACATTGTAGCAGAGTAATAGTACTGTGCTAAGCCCAAAAGCATCATCTACTCGTCATTAAGATCAGTTGGCTTTATGTGGAAAGCTGTACATCTGAATATTTCTTAAACTTGAGTACAGTTACTGTAAAAATTGCATGTGTTATTTGAAAACAAATTTTCTGTGGCAAAAGTAAGTAAACTGTTGTGTGNTATACAGTATTAGAATGTTTTCTAAATTACTTGAAAGAGTAAAATGTAAGAAGAGAGAACACTGCTTACAAAAAATTGGAAGATTGTTATTTTTCTTTGTATTGGTTATTTTTCAGATTCGTAGAAAGACTACCAATATAATGAAAAAGGTGAGCACACTTTTGCAGATGTTTGCTATTACCCAGTTTGGATGTGGGAGTGAGCATTTCAAGAAAAATACATTGAAAAAAAGTGACAAAGGAAATCATTGGGGGTAAGTGGTCATTAAAAGTTCGGGATTATGGTGAATATTATTTGTAAGACCGTTAAAAAACTTTCTTCCAAAATTTGTGAAAACTTGAATGCATCCCGTTATTAATACAGTAGAACCCCTCTAATCCGTCACCTTTGGGAATGGGGGTATGGTTGGAACGCAAAAAAGGTCTGATTATCAGAAAATACAGAAAAATACGGATTTACAGTAAAATAAACAATCTCTGAACTCAAAAATGACTGTATGTATTGTTCTCTACAGTAAAAACATTGCAATAAACCGCACAAAAGCTGTTATTATTATTNTGAAGTGAGCTATAGTTCTACTTTTTCCATTTCGGTCTTTGTTTGGTAACAGTGACCCAAAATGCACCTGAAATAGTCGTTTCCCGCTCTCTGACTGAAGCCGACTCTTAAGCGTAAATGCAGCTCGTGGTTTAGGTGGCGCACATTCTACTTCTAAAAGTCGCATTTGAGCTTCATTTTTAGCTTGCTCTTTCCGTAGCACTTCAACTAACGTGTTACACATTTGGGTGGGCTTTCTTTACAACTCTATTAATGACAGAGTGCCATCCTTCAATATTGTTTGTTGTACGAGAGTCGTAATTGTCATCATGACTCCAAACATGTCTCGGAAACCAGGCACTGATATTGTTAACATACGTATCTATGATAAAGTCACAAAACTAACTCCTTGTACGTGGTTTGCTGCATCATTTACCAACTTCAAAATATTTTACTAAAGTAAAAGGAAAGGGTTGCCAACTTCAAAATAATTTACAGTAGAACCCCTCTAATCCGTCACCTTTGGGACTGGGGGTATGGTCGGAACGCAAAAAAGGTCGAATTATCAGAAAAACAGAAAAATACGGATTTACAGTAAAATAAACAATCTCTGAACTCAAAAATGACTGTATGCATTGTTCTCTACAGTAAAAACATTGCAATAAACCGCACAAAAGCTGTTATTATTATTATTGAAAAAGATCAATACTGTATGTATTTACTGTACATATGTACATACCGTAAAAACTGAAGGTAGAAAAAAAGTCAGTTATAGATTTTTGTAACCGAAAGTTCGGCTCGAGCACGGTCGGATCAACCGGAGTGGCGGACCAGCCGAGGGCGGACGAGAGGGGTTCTACTGTACTACATTTTTAAGTTTCCATTAATCAAAAGCTTATTTGTCATTTTAGAATTAAATAGACTTAGAGCATGTCAGAATGCTGTCACAGCTAATTCAGTGATTCTAGTATAACTTTCTTGTGTTTATATGACTTGCCAAAAGACTCCCCAAGAGTTAGCAGTTTACATTGTGAAATCCATTCCTAAATTTATTAGTTTTTAATGCTGTCCCTAAAACATTTTTGTAAAACCAAAGAAAGTAAAAGTCTGATATACTGAGACTGACTGAATAAGATCTTGATGGACAATTACAGATATTTGAAGAGTTCTACCAATATCCTATAATTTTTCTTCACAATTTAGTCTGTCAGAGAGGTACCACATTTTTTATATGTTAACTAACATTCATATCTGACTGTTTTAACTAACATTCGTATCTAGCTGTGGGCAGACTAAGATGATAATACTGATGTAGAATTTTGGATCCTATCTGCTAGTTTCACATTGATATACTAGTCAATTTTTAAGAAACTGTCAGTTAACATAAAGTAGTTGGCTTTATAAGGCATTGTTTGATATGTCTAATTTGTCTAGCATAATATGTTAAATATTGTGGAAATAGATGTGTCAGTTGAAAGCGCTTTTTAGTTTTATTAACTTTTATGTATTAATTTTTTATTATATTTTTTTTTTCAACATATAACTTCAGAATTCTTCCATAAGGTTGCATATTGACATCTCCAACAAATTTTATTAAGGCAGTGTGTACAGTGAGATGTAATGTGTCAAACCATTTGCTCCACAGTAACCGGAAAAAAAAATGTTGCAACAANAACTTTCATATTTATATTACCGAGTATATCATTTCAAAATAACACGAGGCAACTCATTTACATACATTTTAATATTGAAAAAATTACAGCCCTTTTTATCAAGGCAGAGTACTAACACTATTAAAAAATATGAAAAGGGATGTCAATCACATGATTCTATATTTAATTATCTTTCATTTGACATAAATATCAATAAAATATATCTGCAGATACTCCAGGACAAGGTACCACAACATTTATATGCAATTTTCTTTGCTTGAAGTGATCTGTGTACTTTTTTGTTTGGCGTGGTTTGGTACAGCTAAGTGGGAGAAATACATTATTTCTTTCACAGTAGCTATTTATTCTCTTGCCTGCAGCATTTTTGGTGGTGGAGAAATGGCAAATGAGAAGGTACATGTTTACGGAAAAACAGTTCGAACTAACAGTAATATGAAAGCTATAAAACATTCATACCTGTGACAAAGAAACTGCAGTTTCTGATGCATGATAATGAAATTAAGTAAACATTTAGTTGGCTACAAAGCCCTTAAGATGATGTAGTAAGGATAGTGTGGTTGAAACTACTTTTTAGCTATCTAAACCCTGATTTATTATAATTACCTTTCAAATTATGCTCATGACCTTCCCAACAATTTTAAAATATGACTAGTATGCTGCCCGCTGAAATATCAGCTATGAAAAAATAATTGTATACATACACGCTGTTGTATCAGAACAACCACCTGAATTATACTGAGCCCGCCCGGCGTGTCACAGTGCACGTGACAAGGGCGACCACACGGATATATAAGCTGCCAGCTAGGACAGTTGAGCCATTGTGTGTAACGTGGGCAAAATGGACAGAGGACGTGATTTGACGGATGTTAAAAAAGGAGTGATCATCGGCTTCTGAGCCATAGGTGGGAGCATCTCTGAAACCGCAGACTTTGTGGGCTGTTCTAGAGCTGTACCAAGAATAGACCCCTGACACACCCGAGTACCTCCCGACATCATATCTGTAGAACCCCAAAGGCCATCGACCCCCGAGGAGAATGTCACTTCCGTTGACTAATAAAGGGCAATCGACGCACAACGACCACTCAAATGAACACTGGGGCACCTAGGCACGTGTCCCTGATAACAGTGGAGCGAACCCTATTACGCAAGGGTCTCCAAAGTCGACGATCTGTGAAGGCGCCCTTGTTAACGAAGGTCCATCAGCAACGATGCCTGCAGTTCACGTGGGACTACCGTCATGGTGGAACAAATGGTAAAAGTTAGCCTTCTCCAATGAATCCATGTTTCTACTCCTCAGATATGATGGGCGATGGCGGGTACGGGTCAGACACAACGAGAACCAGCACCCGGACACGCTTGTTAGTCAAGTACAGGCCTGCGGTGGCATTGTGCATGTGTGGGGGATGTTTTCTTGGTATGACCTGGGACCGCTGGTACCACTGGATTGGACCCTGAACGGCTACCTGGCCATTGTCGCAGACTACATGCATCCGTTCATGTTGCATGCTTACCCAGGTGGTGATGGTGTCTACAAATAGGACAGTGCACCCTGTCACATCACTAAGGTGTTGCATGACTGGTTCAAGGAACACAACAGCGATGTCTCCGTTCTCCCTTGGCCACCGAAATCGCTCGATCTAAACCCAATAGAAAATTTGTGGGACCATTTGGATCGACGGGTTCAGTTTACGGACCCACAACCACTTAATCTATGGGACCTCATTGCTCAAGTGCAGTCTGAATGGGCACGTGCTTCTGGCTACTTTCCAAGGCCTCATTGCACCCATGCCACGCTGTCATCCAGGCCAAGGGTGTTTTATTCCCATCATTATTTAGAGGTGATCATATTATTATGATATGACATAATTAATATGTATCTATCTTAAAAAAAGTTTTCTTGACCATTTTTTTTTTCAAATGTTTTCCGACTCTTTTATAAATAAGTTATAATTGCTAGGTAAACTGTTAGAAAGTTGTTGAAAAAAGGTATATGCAAATTAGTTGCAACTGATTAAAATAAACTCTTGCAAACACTTATAAGAAAAATGTTAGGAAGTGATCCAGACACACTGTTTAGATAAATATTACCAAAACCTTTATCTAAAATATAAAGGAAAATATTATACCAACTGTAAAATGCTGTTTTGAGAAAATAGTAGGAAAGTGTAGCAGTAAACGTTCAGAAAATTCTAAAATCCTGTGTAAAGAAAATGTTATGGAGTCTGAGGTTAAAAATATGAAAATCAAAATCTGTTAAGAATACAATTATGAAAGGTTTTATAGCATCTGTTAACAAAAGTGTTAAGAAAAATGTTAGTCAATGATCCCATTGGGTTACGAATTTTCGCACTAAAAAAGTGTAAAAAAAATGTGATTTTTTTTTCTTTAAAGAACAAAGAAATTCTTAAATGATGGTTTTGCTTTACTTAATTAAATGTATATGGAACACAACATTAATAAAACTATATGAATAGTGTTTACCTTAATTTTGGACTATATATATACATCTTCTTTTAGATATTTTTATATCACTGTCTTTCATTTTAAAAGTTTAGTATTGAATGGTACACTTTGAAGCATTCTGGTATGTGTAATGCTATCAAACACTTTTCACATTACCACTAACACTTTGCAATGATTCATTATCACTATTTTCATTTTATGACTCACTTTCGCCACTTTCCATTAATTTTCTCATTATTTCATCTTCATTCAACACTCGCTCTCTCTCTCTTTCTGGACGCCATGTTTGTTTACCTATGTCTATCGACTTTCGATAACTCTATCGAAGGTTTTTTGTATCAATATCAGCAGCGCAAGCTGTCCAAGCCAGTGGCTAAACCATGTGAATGATATGCTTGTACCATCTCTGGGCCAAAGGGAAAAATACGTCATCAGTATGCTGTTAGATATAAGTTGGAAATTGAGGACTGTGATTAACCATCTTTTTAACCAAATGGGTTAATTAATTCATATGTTCAACATGTTCCAAAACTAATATTCTACAATGAAAACTTTCCTGAGACATTGCTCTTGTTCATACATCAAATAAATGCATCTGGATTGGAACTTATGATAATGAAATTTAAATTAATAACAATGGAATAACCTATCCAATATTTGTACAACATTTAATGCATTATAATCCTTCTACATCCAATACACTTCAATACATTGTTCCTGTCAAAAATCGAATAAACCCCTCTGAATTTGAGCCAGTGACAGTCGGTTTTGAAAAATTAATAACTTATTAATTTATTCAACATTTG
>KZ873160.1:25861-38147 GCA_003456935.1 Machilis hrabei
AAAGATTTTTATTTACAGAAAATCCACTCTCCACAGATGCATTTCCATGGGATAGTATAAGGCAAAGTTTAATTACTTGCCAGAGCTCAGTATACGTTGCATTTTTAAGCATAGAAGTCATCCAACCTCATATCATACTCTTTGAAATCGTCACTAAAAGCACCTTTAGAGTCGGCACAAAGTGCAACGTACNGAGTTTTGGCTTTTTCTCCGATATTCTGTTACACTCGTGTAGAGTTTCTAACACACATTTCATTCTTGTCTGGCCAAGTTCTGGGTTTTTGTTTATAATCCTTGGATCCCTTCACCACTTTGTATCTCAGAGGACTTTTCTCCACAAGTTTTTTTAATAGTAGCTATCCAAAAGTTCCGGCACTCAAGTTTAAATTGAAGAACTTCTTTTTCAGATGCTTTGACTTGCTTCAAAAACTTTTCTGTGCTAAAGCCCACGTCTACTTTTTCAATTTCTAACAAATTTTCTGGTGAACTGAGGTTTATTTCAAGAAGTTTGTTGCCAGTGTGGGCAGTCGTCATCATCTTCCGTTTGATGCAACGATTCACGAGATTCCTAAGAAGATCACGTAGGCTCGAGTATAAGAAAGGGGCAAGTGGTTTTGAACTCTGGAATCTTACCAAAAATGGTTCACACTCCAATGCAATGGTTTTGAAGAAGGATAGCTTGCATTTCATAAAAACATCCTTAGTTGCATCTAGAACAGTTTCCAATGGCTTACTATTAGTCACTTTTGCAGTTTCAATNTACTTTTTAATGTTACTAAACACTTTCAATGCCCGTTCTAAACAAGCCACGTTCTCTACCCATCTCACAGTGCAGTGCTTCATTGGGAAAAGTGTGCTGCCAGTGATTGCTGTATACTCAGCATGACGAGCTGGTGTATCCTTGAAAATATAATAAATGCATGTCCCAATCTACAGCTTGTAGACCAGTCTTTATTGCACCATTATGTACATGATTTTTGAAGGCCACAGACTGAACACAATTATGTTTCCACTACAAAATACAGACAGATTATTAATCACCATTTTTTTAGTGAAACAGAAGTTGAAGTAGTAAATAGCCCAATGCATTGGATTTTTTTTTATTTAATATTTATCAATTCTACTCACACATGGACCTTTTATTTCCCTGACAATTGCCTTTNAGATAACAGTTTCCCTGACCTACTTTAATTTCCCTGACTTTCCAGTTTGTGGGAACCCTGGAGTTACTGAAAAGTGATCGGCTTTTTTTTTTCATTCAGTCGCACCCGATTGTTTATAATTTGTTCTCTAGCCTGCAGATATCTTCAAGAACTTGTCAAGACACACTACTGGGCACGATTCTCACTCCAAAGTTAACACCTCGAAATAGAAATGTTGCGGACCTTTTTTAATATTTTTACAGAAGGAACAATAAAACACCAACTACTCTACGAAAAAGTGAGGAAAGAAAAACCACAATCGACACATTTTACAGGATGATGATGATGTGGTGTTTCACTCAATGCATTAAAAGGTTATATCAAGACCACTCGCTTCTGCTCAATGGCATCATTATGAAATGACGGAGGACGAACACTTTTTTATTCGCCCACGCCTCGACTGGGATTCGAACCCGGGACCACGATGCCAGTGCCTTAACCACTAGGCTGCCGTGGCCGGCCGTTTTACAGGAGGAACGAGTAATCGCACCCAATCGTCCGAAGTGGCGACGGAACGAGTCGAGCGATTCTTAACGTCGTACAAATAAAAGCGGCTACTCACTGCTCCGGGCTTTGGTCGGTGTCGCTCTCTTCCATCTCCGTCTTGTTGCGCTTCTTCTCGTAGATGAAAATGATGGTGCAGAGGACGGCGACTTCGGCACAAATGCCGAGGAAAGGCCACAGGGCTGCCAGCTTGTCCTTCACGCGCAGATACACCATCTCTTTGTCGGAGTTGTTTTCGCCAGGACCCGTCGCCACGCAGTAAACGTAGCCCCTGTCGTCCATGCGTACGTCCTCCAGTTCCCAGATCGCGTCGGGATGACCCAATTCGTCGTCCGAGAGCTTCAACCGGTCTCCGGCCACCATCGTGCGGTTACCGGATTCGTTGTCCGGAACTGGAAAATACGAACGTGACGGTTTTATTTGCTTTGTTTACAACTGACTCTGCTATTATTTATCATCTCTTTGTTATAAAAAAAATATATATATACATCTGACTTGATTATTTCACCTCTGATTCTCATTTCTCCTAGAAGCAAATAAAATNATATCATTGTCTATCCTTTCACAGCAATGTGCAATCTGTCCCGAGGGAAGGAAGGAAGCCTGTCAAAAAATGTACATCTCTGCAGTGAAAAAGACATACACTGATATGTTAGTAATTGCAGATTATGAGGTAGGCGATTTCAGTATTTTTTTTAATTGACATGCATAAAGTGATAAAGGTAGGTCTCAAATCTTGAAAGTATAAAACATTAAAAATATGGAAGTTTATTTTTGTGTGTTAAAACTGTTTTAAGCCCATGTCTCTAATGTGGAATTCTTTGTAAAGCAGAAAGGAATTATTTTGACATCTTGCTGATCAAACCACTATAATGCCTATAAAGGTACCACACATCACTTAAGACTGCTTAACNAAGTTAAACGTGTTCTCTGATCCGCACAGTTGAACCTTACGATTAGTTATCAAAAGCTCGTACGTTCTGTTTGCATCAAAAGCCACCGAATCACCAGCCCGACAAGAACTTGAAAACGAAAGCATTTACGGACGCAACAGGCAACATTCCCTCCGATTTCAGTCACGAGGTCGATTAACGTTCGATTGTTGATGCAATCTTCGGTTTTGTTTTGATCCGTTAAATTAAAGCGAGTAGAGAATCGTACCGACGCAGAAGCAAGGAGCGATCGAGGAAAGTTTCCCTTCTCGGAACGAGCGTAGTCGACGCCGAGGTCGGTCGAACCCGTTCGCTCTTCGCTGCCGAAAACGACGAGAATCGTCTCCGCCCGCGCGCCGTTAGCCAGCTTCTACGAGGACGAAAACCGAAACCGAACCGCGGGCGTTTCTATCGACGAACCGAATTTCTGGTTCCGGATCACGCGTTTCAGCACGTTAACAGCAGAGCCGTTCCCTGTCCCTGCATCGAAGTTAAACTAATATCTGGGCAAAAGAGTTAAAAACTAAATTTCATTATCAGCTAATTTTTTTAAATGAAACATGTTCAAATTTGACTAAAAAAATGTATGACAGGGCAGGCAGCTCTTCTCCTTCAGGACCTCATTCCAAAATAGTCAAATTTCTGTTTCATATAATTTTTGATGTCACTTCTTTTTTTTTACTAGTCCAGTACCCATAGCCAGTTGTGGGTTCTTTGGCAACAATTTTAAGGTCCCTCCAGGAAGACTTTACGATCGTAACCTAACTTAGAGTGCTACACAGAGGGCGATAATTCTCAAACTAGTTAATCTTCTGTCTTTTCTGAAGACATCACCGATTGCCTATTCGCTACAATCCCTTTGAGGCTTCTTGCTTAAAAGTTATAACATTCCAGGAATAAACTTAGCTATAAATACATCCTCTTATGGAAGTATCACTTACAACCTTCGATTAAAGCCAACAGACCCGAACGACATTTGTCGATGGCAAAGTAGTTATGATGGCACACAAATCAGGGGTTAAGTTNGAACAATACGATACTCCTTAGAGTCTGCTGCTCACACAAATACCAGAGATCGACAAGCTACGAAACAAGAAATTATTGCGTGTTGTGACATCACGTGTGCATAAAAAATAAAGAGAAATAACAGGATGAAGTGCAAGGCTCAGTGTATTAAAAGAGAGAGAGAGAGAAAAATGGTGGCTGGTTCAACTCCATTGGTATTCAATTTTTTTATTTTTGTTTATGTTGCTATTTCAGTTTCTTGTCGATATTAAAAGTATCTCTGTATTAAAACAAAACAATTGCCAGACTGGCATTTCAAATACAGTTTGCCGAAGAAATATCACATTCACGGAGGAAAATACGCGTCCACGCCGATCGACTCGGTTCGGTTAACGAAGAATCGTGGCAACGCTCGACGACTTATTACTAGACCGTTAAAATGACGCTGGGCAGTGCCCTTGCCTTGAAGTACAAACACGTCTGCTTTTATTTTTCAATCGACTAATGATCGGGTGCAACGTCTTTTCAACAACAATCACGTTTTCAAACTTGTGTAATTCACAAGAAACCAAATAATGTCTGTACACAAGTGAAAACATTTAGACTTTATTCATAGTTTTTCATTCTGAGCCTTCTATTTCAAACCTCCCTCCACTAGACATTCCCACCCAATGTTCCCTTCTGTTTATGAATACATCACATTCAATCACCACTTGTTACTGGGAATCCTAGCCCTACACGTGAAGCATTTCGTATTGAAGCAAAATCGCAAGTCTTGCACGAGAGAGACGTCATTAAAAGCGAGGTTCCTCGTCTCTCTGGACAGTTTAAGTCGAGGCAGTGAGCACTTTATGTTTATTAAGGGGCTTTCTCCAACTTCTTTTCTCCTTTCGTGAAACGTGTCGACAATTGCTGCATTTCTCTCGTTAATGAAAGTACTGCACCGTTAACTTGGTGAATCGAGAGAAAGGCCCCGACTCTCTGTTTGAGTGCAGAAAGAAGGTGAAGGATTTCATCTCCAAAAGGTAGAATTGTGTGCAAGATTTTCTGCAAATATAAATGAAACAACACTCTATGCTACTATTTACTCAAAACATTTATTCCTTAATTTCATTACGTAAATGACTACCGATGTACGGAACGTTTCGTCACGATAATGTTAGTGTCGAGGGTGCAGTTCGAAGCTAACGTAAACGCTCGAAAGAAAATGTTCCGATTAAAACTACGAACGGCAATCGAGGTTGGAACGGCTCTAACGCGTACGTAAACGACATAATTACGTGCACCACCGAGTACGACCACAACGCGCATTTCCACTGTACCTGGAAATGTCATTTGAAATAGTACACTTGGCAACACTGTTAAAAGAAAAAGTCCACAGTAAACTATCAGTGTCTACACTGGCTTAAATGTTTTGTAATTACCAAGATAAAGTAGCTAGAGATCTGAGTTAATGCACAAAACGCAAGTTACCATTTCCCTTGTAGTACTTAATGACCATCACGGTCATATTTGAGGTAATGTTAAAGGGCAGGGCAATCGTGCAGAATATTTATATTTTGTCGAAGTTAGTTTTTAGTAATAGGATATATTTTATGTATAGGTAGGTTTTGTTACTCTGACAACAGTGTCATCAATGCACATTTCAAAAAGACGAAGAGAAATTATCAAGGTCCTCAAACAATTCAATAAATGTTTTACTCAAATGCCTCCCTGAAATAAAATTGCAGGCTTAAATGATCACAGTACAGAAACTGTCCACCTACATCTCTTTTCCCTTTACAAGTAATTATTAAAGATCAAAGTCTTACCAAAAAACCAGTCGATGCGTTCGACGGGATCTCCGACGATTTTGCAAGTAAGTTTTGCAGTCTCTCCTTCGACGTGATTGATCGACACGGGAAACTTCAACACGTTCACCGGAACTGAAAAAGACAATGCACGGCCTTTGAAGAAACGATTTTAGGTCGACACAAAAATAATGCTCGTGATCAGACGGCGTTCGTCTCACCGGCCACCCTAATCATGTCGCTGATGTCGACGTCGTTGTCCGAAATGACGGAGCTGTTGAGACGACACGTGTAGTTTCCGATGTCAGAACGTTGAAGTTTCTCGATGACGAAACTGTTCTTGTGCGGCTCGACGGTATACCTCGTTTCGTTCGGCATTATCGGCTTTCCGTCCTTCTCCCTGAAATGGCCAAAGACAATGAACGAGACATCTACGACACGGACACGACAACNTGCTCGCGTAATATCTGGGCGGGGGGAGGGGGAACGTTATAGTGATGTATTAATGTATCCTTCACTTTATTTTGAGGTACAAGGCAATATCAGCTGCAATAATTCAGTTCCCAGTTGTCAGCATTACTTCCAAGAAATAACCTTTTACCAAACCCATTAAAACAAAGCTAATTACTGAAGCACTTGCATACCCAGGGCTACAAACAGTGCAGGCGACAACTCTGTCTGTCATACTTTGGGGGGGGGAGGGAAATTAAGTAACAGATACACCGTTCAACAGTATTGTGGTAAAATAAGTAACCAACAAGGAACTTCATGGATTCTAATAAAAAAACACAAATGAGCCATCTTCTTCAGACTGGTCACTATAATCTAAGTAATTAAAAAGCTTTTACTTCATTACCCTCACATTTGGTCAAGGCATGGCATGGCATGGGTGGGTGTTGCAGGACAAAAAGGAACGACTGTCTAAGAAGAAAATAGAGTGATTCAATAGATGTAAGTTAATCAAAGTTGCACTGAAGTACTCCGATATTTATATCTGCTAGTTTAAAAATATACTCTGAAAGTACTTTTTTCACGTGAAGTTTACAGCATTCTTTCACGTCAGCTTAATCACCACTTTGACAATGAAGACCATGTTTGTTAAAGTAGTCAAGGTTTGACTGAATGATATACAAACCAATATCTTTTTTGTTCTTTCCAAGGTAGACAGGTAGGTTTTTTTTTATTACGGACGCGGCTCACGAAGAACTCTACGGGTTTGAACGCGAGTCTGGCCGCACGGCACGAACGTTACAATTTTGAGGCGAGGGACGTAAAAGAATGGCGTCGAGCAGGCTGCAAAGAGTCGTCCACGAGATCAGAGACGCTTCGAATAAACGGTTTTCGTCAAGGCTCGAACCGATTGNATTGGGACAGTTGCTAAATTGCATCACGGAAGCCGGCCCCGGTAGCCTAGTGGTTAGCCACTTGGCCTTGCACGCTGGAGGTCCCAGGTTCGATTCCTGGCCAGGGCTGGGTGTGACTCACTGTGTCAATAAAAAGTGTTCATCACCACCTTCATATAGAATTAAGTTCATCTTCATCAATCATTGTTTCATCGTCCCTAATGACCCTTTAATTGGGTGTCGACGGGACGTAAAACACCAAAATCATCATCATCATCATCACGGATTTATCTCTCTTTGATGGGCAGAATTTCAAAATAAGTGTGAAACCTCAGCAGTCCCAAAATGCCAGAAATAAGTGAATCTGAGGTCTACAGAGTAAAGTACAAGGAAAACTCCCAACTGAGCTTCATACCTACACAAAAGTGAGAATTCAACCAATGAAAACCTTCAGCTGTTTGGTTAACTGAAGCCATCCATTCTGTTTTTTCTTTAGCCTTGACAAAACCGCTTGCTTTCTACTGGCACAAATAAAACTCAATTTCTTTAGCNATTTCACGTTTGAAATTATATGAAAAAAAAACTTTTGACATTTCACAAAGAGAACTTGTAGGGCCTACAAAAAAAGAACATTCATCTTTTTTCAAGACCCTTGAAAAAAACCGAACTTACCACTGAACTTCATAGCCTGCCGAATCAGTCGTCGTGTTGCAAGTCAGCGTCAAGGTCTGGTTGTATTTTCCATACAGCATGTGATCCTTGTCGTGATTGGCAGAAATGGTATTTGCTGGAAAACAAAAGAAAGTAAATTGTTCAGTCAAAAAAAAGAATGAAAAGTCCAACTTTTCTCACAAATATGCCAGTAAAAACATACTCGGGTCGTACTGAATTTAAGCTTCCAACAGCAAACTAGTTCAGTTTGAATGAATAAAATAATTCCGAGAAATACTTGGTAAAAGCTGTTAGTAAACGAGCACATTTTCTATCTAGTGGATCACACGAAAATCCATACCAAGCAATATTAATACAAAAAATAGACTAGCGCATTTACTGTTACGAGAGGGAGGCAGAGAATCACTCGCAGCACAAAGGAACAAGCTCTTGCGGTTTCGCTCGAGGGTCTCGGCATCCTCTTACCGCTCAGAACGTAGAGGCGATGACTTCCCGTGCCGGGAGTGCAACGATACAGCCCCGAATGCTTCGTGTCGGCAGAAGAGACCTTTAACTGTGCCGTGATTTCGTTGTCGGTTTCCACTTGCTTCAGGGTGTAATTGTCGCGGCCGTCCTCCAACACCTTGTAGTCTCGGCTCCACTGCAGTTGTTCGAACGACGTGATCTTGCAGGTGATCGTGAATTCGTCTCCTTCCACAACTATGCTTTTGCCCTCGTACGCCGTGCCCTCGGAGGTTCCTGGAGCAAAAATAAATAAAAAACACTCGCCATCGTTTCCGTACTGACGCGCAGGGTTCCACGGACGACGATCGCTCTTTCGCTTCCGGCCTTTCAGGAGCGTCCGCAAACGAGTCACGTCATTAAAAGGAAATTTTCGTCCACTGCACCAGATATTTGGAGTGCTTTTGCAGGCCCAAAAAACCTACAATGTATTACTGAAAGCATTTGCTAATCATTAACAGCAAAGGCAAGTCTGAAAAAAGAATAATAACGACAAGTTTCCAGCAACATTTGTTGGTCCAGTCCTCAAGTTGTTGTCATTTGATTAATCTTGACTTTTGCATTTCTTATAACAGTTGCACAGTTCTTTCGTAGAGGGTACTAATTTTAGACGAGAAATAGAAGAGCAATCAATCACTGGAACACAAAAATGCACTGTTTAATAATTATACTCCCCCTCCTCCTCCTCTGAAAAAAAAAACTTGTTTCGTTTCTAATAATCTCAATGAAAGTGTCAAGGAGGCTTTTTCGCCTNTCTCTTCTCCTCAATCTCTAATGACCTTTGAAAGGATCACAATACATATTTTTTAGAAGTCATCTTATTTTCTATACAAGCCTACTTAGTCGGTTAAGATATCTTTACTCTCGTCATTTAGGCATCGTAAAGTAGAGATAACCCGTCCAACTATAATACAGAAATTAACCAACTCGCTATCTTTCTTGCCATTCATTAATATATCCTGGTCGAGGACTAATCTTGCGAATGCCACACGTCTATCTTCTTCCCAGGAGACATTTCAAGTTTCTAGTTTTTCTACTCCACTGACAAGACATCAANAAAAATTATTTGTTTTAATCTGATAATAATAAAACATGCCTCCAATCTGTTTCTGACAAAGGAGGAAGGAACAGGAGTCTGGCAAAATGGGGGGAGAGGGGGTTTAAGAAAAAAATGGAAGTGAACATGAACAATAAATAGAATGAAAGGTCAGTGAAACTGACCCACAGATGTTGATCCAGATAAACAGAATCTGGCAAGGAAAAGAAACATCTGCTGTCCCCAGAAGAAGAAGAAGAAGAAGAAGAAGAAGAAGAAGAAGAAAAAAAAAAAAAAAAAAAAAAAACAGATTCATTAATCTACACGAGTTAAAAGTGTTTAAGGAAGGAACACAATTTTTGTTTATTGAAATGGCCTTTGAACTTTTCTCAATATTGACTCCATTTCACAATCAATGCTCAAACAAAAGAGAAACAGTGTGCCAACTGATAATTCCACTGGCCGGCCACCTTTAGTAACGAAATTGCCCAACATTCATTTGCACCGACAACAAAAGCCGAAAGTAATCCACAGCTTGCCCACGGGAGGGAAAGACCGTCTCAGAATCTTAGCGAGGCACGGGACTCGGACAGTGGCGGCACGTTTTGATGTTGTTCCGTCATCTCGGAGGCCAATATTTATTAGCGGCAGTTGCCTTGTGACTTACCTGTAGAAAATTTATTGTAAAATAATAAATGAGCAGCGAGTACCATTTTTAGTCATCGTCTGACTGGCTATTATTGTTTAACTTAAACCTGAATGTTCGCGTACGAGTCAAACTAAAATAGCTCCGTTTCTGAGGTAGTGCAACCCATTTTAACCGGAAGTGACATATATCAATCCTTCTTCATTCCATTAAAACTTGTTGGAACGTTGTGAATTTGTTAATCATTAAATTTCGTTAATTTTACGGTACAGTGCCACATTTTCGCATTCGAGATAGTCACGTCTTTTTCGGCACAGACCACGCATTGGAAGATGCATCTTGACGATTTAAACACACTTTTTATTTTCATTAAACCTTCGAGCTTCATTGAGTGTAACTTTGAAAGCTGAAAACCACTCCTAAGCTAAATAACAGAACTTCACATTACACAACCCAAGCTCCAACTTATCCAAAGATTTTTATTTTTATTTTTTATAGCTAGTCCCAGATATGTAAGAATGTCCTTATTTTATGTATAATAACTTTCTTATGTATATCTAGGAAATGCTCCTCAACAGAAGCAACTCTCTTAGACCAAAATAAGTTTTTGTATACACAGTGCATCAAACCATTCCCACTCTAGGGAAACAAATATGTACACGAATTGTTGTAATAGTTGTATTGATTAATGTATAGTGCAAATTAACATTGTACCAAATTATTTTTATGTGAAAATTGACGAACCCTATGTAGTCATGTACTATCAAAAAGGCTGATAAGTGATAAATAAAAAAGAAATGAAAAATGAAATGAAAAATTTGCTGACATTGCTCTCGAATTAGATCCAAAGCAATTTGAAAATTTGGCAGAAGGTTTTAAGTGAGGCAGGCATGCATTATTTTAACAGCCAGTAGTACTTTTCGAGTTATTCACAAGAAAATTATCAAATTTTTCAAACCTCTGATAATCATTTCTTAAAACTTGTAAAATCAGATCTACATGGAGTGAACCTTCGCTTTCAAATATTTGTGAGATGAGCATTTAATAAATTGGCTGAATTAGGCATGCATTGTTTTAATAGTGCATCATTTAAATTGAAAAATTTTGAATTTTGTCAACACTCCCGGAAAATAAACTTATTAAGGCAGAACCTTATAAACTGACCATTCCTCTTTCAAACGGTTGTAAATTTGTTACAAGACGAGACCATTTGACAAAATAGCAGAAGGATAAAATTTGGCACTTGTTCATTTAACAGCGGGTCGCTTGCATTGAAGTATCAAAGCTTTTTTTCCAGACTCCCAGAATAAGAATCTTACACTTATGAAAGCAGATCTCTGAAGAAATTTTTAATGGTTCCCAAGTTTTGTTGTTGTTGTTAATGGGACAGTAACACTAGGGTGGACATTGAATGGGTGTGGGGGTTGAATTAAGCGTCGATTTTCAATTATACTTTTGTATATATTAAGAACAGTATGGTCCCGATATTAGTTGCCTAGAAAAAAAATTCCAAAGTTGTGGCATCTATTTCTTGCCTAAAATTAGTAAATTAATTACTAAGTATTTCATAAATAACATTCTAAAACTTACCATCCACTACAACTAAAAATGGCAAAGGATCCCTCAGAGAGGCATCCATGTTATTTACTTGCTACACTGAGACTGCTTTCTATTATACAGAACGGGTTTTTCAAGATAAATACCGTGGATTTCAACACGCAAGTTAGTTACTATAGTTTAATGCTTTGTGTTACTTTGAAAGCTAATGTAAAAAGTTCAGGGGTGGCTTCTTTTCTTGAGGATCCTTTGCCACTGTAGAAGCTCTTTGTTTCAATCATCAATTTCTATATCCATGGTTCCAATATACCCTGCAATGGTGTGAACTAATCCTAGCCCAAACTTGTAATTTGAAATTAAACATTGACTTACATAAAATATGAACATTTATCTTATTATTGTGGTAAATACAACTAGGCTTAGCCAAACCAGAACATAGGCTACAACGTTGCACAGACATCGTGAAAGTCGACGCGGGTTTCGGCGAGTCGGCCGTAGGGCCTANGTCACGTGATCGACGACGCTTTTGCACGCAGTGCTTCTACTGCCCGTTTTATTGAATTATTATTTAATAAGTACTTCTAGGTGAATTTTAAAGACAACAAACTTTTTGTCAAATGAAACTGAATAATTTTGTGTAACCAACATCACATCAAATTGTTAATAATGTCCCACCCTACTTTGAAAAGTTTTGGACCAACTTCAAGGACAGTCCATCAAAACATATTCCACATGACAACAAACTGTTCTGAATGTAAAGATAAGTTCTTTATTTGATGCTGGCCAAATATCTCAGGTTGGGGGGTGACCTTGTAATACCAGTTAGGGTGGAACGTCAGATATTGTCACCAAACACTTTGACGTTATCATTTGATAAAAGTTTGTTATCATGAAAATTCACCTACAAGTAGGCTACTTGTGGCCACCTCCCACGAGAAGATTATTAAGAGTTTTACAAAATAATGGGTGTTTGCGAGTAGTTGTAAGAGCCAAATTCGAGGAGTTCATCAAGCTATTTATCTGCAATTTACGATAGGACCGTTCCTATCGGGTAACAGGATAATTGTATAAAATAACCAATCACAGGCACTCTTGGAG
>KZ873169.1:0-10137 GCA_003456935.1 Machilis hrabei
TGTGACACGTGACTAATGTAATGTATCTTCAGTTCAATTGTTATCTACTCACACTTCACACCAAATGCTCAAAATGTCCTCCACCTGCTTCAATGCATGCATGGACACGTCGTATCATGGACTGTCGCAACCCTTTCAAAGACCCCCAGGATGGTTGCGAATGGTTTCGCACTCATCTACGATGGCGGTGGTGAAGAGTCTCTGCATTTGAAATTGCAGTTGCATGAACTAGGGCTTTTAAGTGTTCCCACAGACAAAAAATGCATTGAAGCAGGTGGAGGACATTTTGAGCATTTGGTGTGAAGTGTGAGTAAATAACAATTGAAAAGAAGATACATTACATTAGTCATGTGTCACAGTAGGCGTAAATGTATTCTGTAAATTTGAAATAAAATGTGACATCTGTTTGAAGTAAAAATTACATCTGTGTTTATTTCGTAGAATATCATCTCTCGATTATAACTTACAAACCAGGCATTTCCGGACATATGTTTATATGATATTTGTGTCTTGTCTAGGTGTGGGGAATATACTCCCAAAGTTTTGCAGTGTATTTTTGGGATACCTTGTATATCATCTCAGCAATGATTTACTCCTACAATTGTTGAGAATCGTACCAAGACCCCCGCGTATACTACCAGCTCATATGCTGAAACGGTATAGTTGGCTCTGCAGTTGTAACCTCACAGAACAACAACCAAAAATTACATACGTATTATTTAAGTTAATGATATAATATGTTGAATTTAGTAGGCCTTAACCGAACACTGTGAACGAGAAGCAGTATCTGTCAACGCATGAGCATTTACAAAGATCATTCATTTATTACTGTGGAATATTGAGAATACGTATAGCCTGGTTAAATGTTGGTTCGATGTGCACAACAGTCTGTTCTTCATTTTAGTGACAATTCATTTAAAACAGCTTTAATTGAGGCGTGTCTTGTTGGTTTTACGGATTGAAGGTGAGTGATGATTTTGATGTTGGTACTTAGTAATTTACGTCATATCGACATGAGATGGGTAATTTTACGATGATGAACAGTACGTATTATGATTAACGAATATACACAACACTCAATCTTGTGTGGGGATTGAACTCACGACTTTTGGTACAAGAGTTGGTTGACAAACCAACNGTTCTACCGTGGTCAGCAGGTGTATTATTTGAAGGATAGTATGTGGTTATTTGACGAGCGACATTAAATGTTTCTAAATGTGTATGAGAGGTGGAATAGATCAATTCGTGCGCAGAGGAATACTTTGAAGGTGATATATATTATAACAAGGTAGGCCTACAATCAAAATAAAATGTTATACAATCAGCCCCCATACTTTAATGATAAAATTCGCAATAGACAAAACAGACAGTTGCTTTACATAAAAAAAGGTTAGCTTAGTGGTAGAGTGCTCGCGTCCTGCTTAGCAATGGACTGAGTAGCCCTTTTGTGGCTTCCTCAGGAATTAGAATTTTCGGTATGCACTCGACACGTCAAATGCAGTAGACAGAATAAATAAATAGGTATCTGCAACGAAAAAGATGTCCAACACGAATCCTCAAACACAGTTTTGAGTAAGAAGCTTTACAATATAACTTACTCCAACCTAAAATAAGCTGCATCGTTTTATTACAAATGTTTTTTAGATATTTTTCATCGTTATACTCTTTCAATAGAGTAAATATGTTAGGCGATGCCATTAAATATATATTATGAAACGTTTATTATAACATTCAACATGGAATGTACTTTATTTCTAACTCGGAATTTATGTACGTTGTGCATAATACTTTCAGATTTTTTTTTTACAGAACTGCAATCAAACTCGCGTCCTTTCCAGTCGCAGTTAAATAAGTGTTTTTACTGTAGCCGTACCGGATCCAAACCTGGTGGTCGACGCTATGCCCTGAGTATAAAGAGTTAGCCTACGAGTCTGCCTGTGAAGCACACCACATTAATATATGATCGTTTGCGTCTTTCGGGATGGACGTTAAAAATGGGGGTCTCATCGATAAGTATTCACAACCAGTTTTGTGAGGTGTTGCAACGTGGATGGAGTCTCCTAAGGTGTTAGAAGCGTGGAACCATGAACTCATAACAATCAATTATTGAACTTGATATCTCCTTATATTTCATATCACTTAATATATTGGAAGGCATAAATAAATTTTACGCAAACTTAGTTAAGCTAATAAACTTTGATCACTTCATAAATATGACTCTACAATGTCAAATCATATTTTTGAAGTAAGAGAAGTGGCTACTTGCTTGTGATATAATTTTGTTCGTTCTTTCATTGAGGAAGTGTGATTTACCAAGTTTATGGCTTCTCTTGGGATCCCTTTTGGCTTCGGAGATGACCCATGATAGCCACTGTTGATTTAAGAGACATTGAGACAGAAACCCTCGAGCTTCCTCACGCGGGACAAAAGAGTGGAAAAGCGATAGGGTAACTGGAGATTAAGCATCTATAGCGCAGTTATGAATCTTCTTTTCCACAAAAGCCCACACTGATAGTCTCTTTTGGCTCCATTCTTCTTTTTCTCTTTTACTCAAGTTCTCTCTTTAATCGTGTATCTTCTTCTACCTTTGTGCTCCCTTGTCATTCCTCGTTTGGAAATTTATAAGTGGTATATTTACTTTTCCGGGACAGGAATTCTCGCAACAAGAATTCACGAATTCGAGGTATATCTTTTGTATACTAATATGAATGTTTTTACAGTTATTTATTAATTTCTATACTACTTAGTTGGGCATTACCCATTGTCTGGTTCGCTCTATTACTACGTTTCGAGTTATATCTCTACTCACGTCATCAGGCATCTTGAAATCGCTGTTGAGAATTGGTCTGAAATTTGTTAGTCCGCTCTGGGATTCGAACCCACGATCTAATGGTCGACTTTGAGGATAACATATCCGACTATGGATCATGAGATTATTGGTTCAAATCCCAGAACCGACAGATAAATTCCAGACTATTTGTCAGTAGGTATTTCATGATTTCTGATGACAAGAGTAGAGATATACACTCTCCGGCCACTTTGTTAGGTAGACTACACCCTTGCTGTGCGCACAAATCGTACGTTCCACTAATTTGCAGGTCACGTGTACAGTTGTGGCTATAAATACAACAGTACAAACCTCCCGTCATCAGTTGCGTCAGCAAACCACTGCGATAATGGGTAAGGGTAGTGATCTAAAGGAGCTTGATCGTGGCATGATCGTCGGGGCAAGACGTGCTGGTCGAAGCGTATCCGAGACGGCATTTCTCCTGAACTTTTCGCGTACAACAATATCAAGGATATACAGGGAATGGTGCAACGAACAAAAAACGGAATTCTGTTTTTACGAAATGTTTCATCCTGAAATTAAATCACTCCACCACAATTTTTATTGTTCGTTTGGTGCGATTATAGCGAACAACATTGGGCTTAGTGAGGTTATCACGTTAATATCTTGAATTTATCAACACGTTTATTCTACCCTATTTATTAAGTGAAAAGCATATGTTAAACTAAAATGCTAACTTAAGGAATGTTCGTGAGACAGCAATTGATATTCGGTTATAAGTAGGCCCCTACGCTCCAAAACTGCTCCACCGCAGGCGATTATTTAGTAATTTATAATAATAATTGTACCATAAGTTTTATTGTTGTGATATCATACAAATATAAAACAGGAATCAGTGATACATATAAAATGGCTCGGCTATTGGACTCCCTGTTATACAGGGTGTATATAAATGATTGCAGTAGTTTCGTGATTTTTTTTTACGCCCGTATTATTAGAGATATGATGATCGAGTTTGATGATATAAAACAAGCATATATTTAAGTAGTTTTGTTTCCGCCTGCCGCCACTAAGCGCGGAAAGTTGTAAGATGACGACAAACGTNGAGACGGCATATTCTGTCCGCGAGTTTCATTCTTGTCAATCGGTCACAATGGCCAAGCAACTCTTTCGAAAGTAGTTATTGAAAGATCCACCCCCACGCCTTCTCCATTCGGCGAAGGTATGGGCAATTTAAATCGTGCCTCTCGAAAACTCAGTTATCAGTGCAGTCTCAAAATCCAAAGTTGATGGCCCTTTTTTCTTCGCCGTAGCAACCGTGGCGGGATGCATCTATCTGGATATGCTTGAGAACTGGCTCATGCCACAGCTGGAGACCGATAGTCCACCAACAGCATGGTGCTCCGCCACATTTCCACCGCAACGTCCGTGACTTCTTGAACATCAGAATGCCAAATCAATGGATTGGTCGTATCAGGAATAATGATGACCAGGTTCTGTCATAGCCTCCACGCTCCACTGACTTGTAATTTTTTTTTTTTTTGGTGGGGGGGGTTACGTGGAGGATTCCATGTTGGTACCACCACTATCAACCCAACCACTCTGTCAAAACTGCGGGCCCGCATCAACAACACCTTCGCTCGAATTGGCAGGGACATGCTGAACCGGATATGGGAAGAACTAGGTTACAGAGTTGATGTGTGCAGAATTACTACGGGAGCAAATATCAAGAACTTATCGGTGTCTAAAAAAATTTGGTGAGTTTTTCTATGTATTTGTACACCAACTGTAATGATGTGTTGAATACAAAACCCACAGTGAATTTTTTAAACCTCTGCAATCATTTGTAAACATCCTGTATATAATCCTCCTCTAATGGGCATTGTCATGTAGGGTAAATTCATATTATTGCACAACAATAAGCATATTCATTTAAAATGTCCAAATTTATACCAAAATAATAACAGAAAAGAAACGTAGATAAAATTTCAGAGCATTCTCATTAGCGATTTCAGCATGTCTGATGGCGATAGTAGAGGCATCTTTCGAAACGTTGTAAGTAATTCTAACCAATTAATGGATAATGTCCAATTTAGTAGTACAGAAATTAATCAAACATTCTTTAAAATATTCCGATTAGAACATAATTCAAAGTATTTCAATCACACACATATTTTAGTTCGGATTCCAGAAAATATCGTTTTATGTTAATGATCAGCAAAGTCCCTGAACTCCGCCTTTCAAACCCTTTGCTGTTATTTAATACTGAAAAACAATAAATGTTCTGTGTTCCATCTCTCTCGTCGTATATTGGGCGCCATCCTTTCACCACTTCCACCCGCCCTACTTCACACAAACTCAAGTGTCGTATTTCACTTGTTTTCCTTTGAGATGCAGCGCAGGTGTTCGGTGACATTTGAGTTGTTTGAGGTGGTTTCATTGTTATTTGACCCTTCACTTTGTGCGAAAATGCCAAGCCTTTAGCAGCGATCGACTGTGGTTGGTTACCTGACAACAGGTGTACTCCTCTCACAAGAGCTGTTCTGTTCAACGAGGTGAGAGAAATCGAAAACTNTTATGAAAATTATAAACCTTCAAGTCCTCTCCAACTTCGTGTTATATTTCAGTGTACTGTATACACAAACATCGCATTATGTATTTTGAAACGCCTTTGCATATTAATGGCAAATGTGGTGTGATAGTTACAAATACGCATACGAGAATGTTTCACCCATTTTCCACATTGTCCAGTTTTATGCATGATATAAGGTTATTGTTACCATTAGGCACAGTCGTATGTGGATAATACACCGTGTTTATAAATGATGGGAACGCTTTCAGTGAGTTATTGCACAGGCACTAGTACAGATATCAGTGTCATACACTGACCTTGTAAAAAAAAATGTTCAAGCTTTTTTTGTTTATAATACATCACTTCACGCCGATTCTATGTGGGAACCACGTTTGATACGGCAAATGTCCACATGGTAATCGAACTCCTGCCATACCCTGTCCAGCATATCCTGTGTGACGGTGGTGGTAGTTTCTTCCGTTACTAGGTTTTTTCTCCATTAGTACAATTTTATGTTGTCGTTTGATAATCAGTATTTTTAATGACATCCTGGCATTGACAGGTGAATCACTAAGTATGTTAAGGCAACTTAGGCCTACACTTCACTACCAAATCACAGAAGAAAAGGCACATGAGAAAAGTCGGCAGTGAAACACTGCTCCCTCGTTGGGAATCAACCTTACAAGCTCTATTGTTTGAGTCAGCAACTAGTCAACCGTTCACTACATCTCTGGCCTACAAGTTTTAAGTAGAACTTAATTTACAAGCTTTCAGCTGCCACCAATAGATAGTTGTTCTTGTATTGTTTCCACTACCACTGAATAAAAAATTGAAAACTATAGTGAATTGACATATCATAAAGTATGAATATTCAAGAATTTGAAAAAACGATCTACCAGACTACATTTTACATATCATAAAATAGTTTGACTGTATGCGTTTGCCTTTTCCCGTTAGTCTTCCACGATAATGTCCAACTCCACATAGGCTGTTTATTACAGATTACTAAAGAGAACTTCAAGAAATGCTAAATTATAAAAAAAAAAAACGCTAACGATTCTGAAATAATACAATAAATCAGGCAGCTTTTGTTTTCGTCAGCAGCTTATAAACGTGACTTCATTTCGTTATCTTGTATGTATTTTACATAATTTTGCATAATACAACCCACAATTTCGATGTAGGTAGACAAATATGAGCTGCCAATGCACATTAAAGATGTTCAAAATTTCAACACATTGCTTGGTCAGTGACTAGGACCAACACTGAAAGAAAATTTGAGTGTAGTGAAACTAATGTACAGTATCATCATGCTTACTGTGCACCAAAGTCCAGTTTTCTTCAATGGTAAGGGCGACTAGATGTTTTCATTACTATTTATATATATCACAATTTCTTGTAACGTTACATTCCAGTAATTCAGACAGTACACTGTAGTTGCATTTCTATGTATTTATTAAGTAGCAACCAAGATAGTGTGTAAACTACTTTATCAGAAACAAAAAATTGCAAATACAAATATTCGAGCATTTCGCCATTCGTACGAAGAGGTTTAGATACATATTTTTTTTGTATGATTTTATGGTTTCATGGCTGTGGCAATTTAGATCTAATGAAGAATAAGTCAACTTCATAAACATACTTCAGGATGATTGACTTTTGCCAGTCACTCGTCAGATTGCCAGTGGTGGGTTCTTTTACATTTAACAACTATCGATGCGATCCAACTTTTATCGCCTTACTAGAAGACTAAACCATTATATGGATTTCTTCACAGACATATTCGTCGGAAAATTCTTTATAGNGGAGACTCGGTTAATTCCGCAGTACTAAGAGAAAACATTAACATTAGCAGTCAGAGAAATGNTATTTTGTAAATGAACTATACATCATATGGAATAACATTTATTAATTAAACAAATTTTCGGGGTACAAATGTCTATTAAATGAAATTATGTAAACCACGTGACTATACACATGTTAGTGACATTTAGGCTAAATTTGCAGTACTTAGGGTAACGTCGCAATTGTATAAGGGTAAATCCGCAATAGTTGGATTGTTTTTAATTACTGCAATATGGTGCTTCATTACTGTCTCTTCTAAACTTCTACTAAGGTCGGCGACATTTTCTTTCGTTGATGCAGTGGCTCTATTTATTGAGAGATTTTCTGGTAGTGTCAATGTAAACCCATACCTCTCCTTAAAGGAAAGCCACCAATCCCAACCTGCAATGCCTTTATCTTCATTAAAACTATTTTTATTTCTTGCATTCATTTTACTGATCTTACGTCTGTAGCACTTAGACCAAAACCAATTGATTGCATTTACCTTATGTATTGAGCAATCTGAACCTCTTCCTCCACAGTCAAATTGAATGGTCGTCCCATTTTCAATGAAGGCATTTCTTCAGGAGATTGAGAAACCAACAATCTGTCCTTCAATGTGTTGTATGGAATTTTAATTCTTTTAATGCTTTGTAAACAGTCCATCCTTCTACCAACACTTTTCCCACTGCACTTCTTAAATCGTGTTCAGTGTACTTCTGTTTAGCCCCTGATATGGCAGCAGTCTGAAAAATAAGGGGAAAACACCTCAGAATACAACAATAATATTGTAACCGTTTTCATATTCTAGGCATTATTGAAATAGTTGATAGAGCTGACACCAGATAGCAGAAATTGAAATTTAAGGACGTTTCATAAAGCAAGATGAAATTCTAACATTAACACTTCATTTTCTAAGCTCCTCTGTGACAATATGTTAGACATATCTTCAAACACTTGTGCTATATAAAAACTAGGCCTCTTTAAAAACACAAAACACCCTTGCAATGTGTTAATGATTATTACAAAAGGTAACACAAACATATATTCACTTACCTTACAAACAACGTGATTTAAAAACGTAAATTCCTACTCGTCAACTGCTTCTCAACATCGCCGTTAGATGAAAGCACGAATCACGTAGAAATGTGTACATGACGGGAAAAAGTTGTTGCGCTGATGTGGCGATTTGTTGAATTTCATTTTTTCACTGGGGTTACACTGAAATAAAATTGTATTGAGAGCTATTTAGGACTAAGCCGTAGTGCTGACTTAGCCGAGTCTGCCCTACTTAGGGCAAAGAGTCAACCCTGGGTTTGAACCCAGAATAAGTCGAACAGGAGTCAAGACTGCATGTTGGTCATATTTTGTAACGTAATATCTTGGATCATTAAGGACTGCCAACCATGTATTATAAAGATGTTATATGATAGAATGTCCACAACTTGTATGGCGCAGATCGTACATGATCCTAGTCGTATCACTCTCGCAAAGTCGTCCTTAATAGACCTAGCTTACGTAAATAAACTATTACTAGTTACGTGTTTATCTGTTCTCCCACCTATTGCAGTTTCTGAGCATAGCCTCATCTTTTTTACATATCAAACTCCAAATAACGAAAGTAAAGATGAATATGTAACATACAGAGACTTTAAATATATGCATTTAAGTGAAATCGAAGAAGATGCTAGTAACACACCCAGGCACGACGAAAACTATCAAGCAAATATAGACGACAAAGTAAGGCTACTAAATGGTATGATCCATAATTTAATTTTTAAGCATGTGCTGATCAAAGTAGTACGAATTACAAAAAGTAAAGCTATTTAAAGTGCTGTATTTACAACTAATATACTGATGATTTGCAAATTGTACATCTCAGTTTCCTTTTCTGATATAAAAAATGTATAAGATAAACTTGTCAGTGACTAGAAAAGTGTTGTCCACTGGTTCAGTCGTCATGAGCTAACGCCAAATTCAAGTAAAACACAATTCCTATCCATTACAAACAGAACTAGAACAACTCTTCTAAATCTTCATGAAATTAAAATAGTAAACACGAAAACACGTTTTCAAAAAAAGTTAGAAACGTAAGCATTATATTTGATCGTTGGCTATCTTGGGATGAACACGTCAAACTAACGTGCAGTAAAGCATTCGTCAGGCTAAAACAGTTGTATAGAAATCATACATTTTTGTCAGTTGGCGTTAAAAAATTGTTGTGTGAAGATTTATTTCTCTCANTTCTTGATTAAGGTGATTTACTTTTTCACACCGCGTGCAAAAAGGTGCTCATGAAAACGTAAATGGTTCGAAATTGTTGTGTTGCGGTTTATCATGAATAAAACTAATCTTCGTGCTCCTACTACTCCAGTTCTTAGACAACTTAACTGACGTTGTATAAATAACAGGAGGAAATTGAATTTTGGATGTTTGATTCATAAAATAATAGCATCCAATTGTCCACCATATCTATCTAATAAACTTGCTGACCTAAACACTACTCTTCCCCACAACACAAGGCATAACAAACAACTCCTAGTAACGTATCGCAAATCGCATTTCTCATCGATTCCTTCTCTGTGCAGGCAACTAAATTGTGGAATGACCTACAACTAGACTTGAAGAATTTAAGAAGCAATAAATCTTTCAGATTGGCCTACTAGCGATACGTTTCGAGCAATTAATTTTCTTTTTTTGTTTCCTTTTCTTCATGATATTATTTATCTACATTTTGTGAATCTTTATCTTTTTTTTCACATAGTATTTTAGTTTTGACGACAGGCTAACCATGTATGTAAAAATGCCATTTCTGTTAGTCCTTTTACTTTTTCACGTAAATTACATTTGAGTGTATATAACTTTTTTTCGGCTTGTGCATGTACTTCTTAATTTAATCTATCATTTATTTTCTGTAAGGGTTTGTATGGCCGATGTGTTTGCTTCTTATTTT
>KZ873171.1:18932-29588 GCA_003456935.1 Machilis hrabei
TTCTCTGGCAATTAATTGTCAAAGTTCAAATTGTCAAAAAGTGATCCTAATTACCCCTACTACCCCTATTACACTGATCCGGTGTTCACGGTTTCGGTTGTTTTTTTAATGAAATAAAGCACATGTTTACGGTTTCTTGGCTATCACTGTTAAAAGTTATGGTTGCACTAAAAACAATCACTTTTAATTTCCTTTTGTTCTTCTGAGCTCCCAGCTTTGTATATTGTCAGGGAGGCGGTTAGATTGCAAGGAGTAAGGTAAGCCCTTTCTTGTTTATTTTAACTCTTGAAAATGAGTTCCTACTCCAGTTTCCAACAAAACATTAAATAGAATTTCATATTTTTGTAGATACCCTGCTGCACTAGATTTATTCACTTCCAGTAGGTACTTATTATGCTTTTACAGTAGCGAAGTGGGATAAATGCCATATCCCTAATTGAAAGTTAAGTTTGAGATTATGCAAGTAGTGACAGATGGTATTTATCTTGGGTTTGTTTTCAAGATTGGTGCGCAGTTGTTAAACAACTTTCTTTTGAATCTGCACAGAAATTTTGCAACAGCTGTAAAATCAGACATTATTTTATCAGAACCTTTTTATTCAATTACAGCAACTGATTAGAGCATCGCAGCATTGCTTGGGAACCTCTTTTTCATGTGCCAACTTACTTGGTCTAGTGGTTAGCACAGCGTGCTTTAGCCCAAGAGGTTGTGGGTTCGAATCCCATGTAAGGAATGGATATTTGTGATGTCCACTCATCCTCATTAATCACAATAAACATTGTTCATCATCCATAAATGACCCATCAGGTGTTGATAGGATATGTAATATATCATCTTTTTCATGCATATTTAAGGGCATCCACTTCTTCTAATAGTTCTTTTTACTTATTTACAAATCAAAGGTTCTCAATCAGATTAAGATTCATTGCAGGGTCATTCCACATAAAATCAACAAGCCTCAGAACTTGACCCTCACCAATTTAAATGAAATTCACAGGATTGGTACTTCCCATGAAGTGATTTAAAAAAATGTCTCAGATTTTTAATTACCTATTTTTTTTTATTTACAGCTGCTCATTAAACTGAAAAACGCTGTTAAACGAGGATCGGGCAATCAGAAAAATGCATTTTTCTCCTTTCCTGGTAGTGCTAGAGAGCACTGAAATTGGGCTCATTTTAAAACTCGTTGAATTGGCTTTCTTATGATGTCATATGGCAGGATTTTATGACATACGTATTTAAAAGGCGTCAAAAAGTTTATTTGACATTGAAAATCTTAAAAAGTGAATGTTAAAAATTAGAAAAAAAAAGTTTTGCTTACAAATGTGGTCAAATACATTAATAAAAATTTACTTGCCTACACATATTTCGCATGGGGTTTGCAGATGATTTTACAAGGTTTTGTGTGCATTTTCTCCTTTTTGTTTAGTAAGCTTGTACATTCTTCCTGTTGGATTTATTTGTGGGTCAACTCTTGAAATGACATCACTGCTGTGTACACTGAAGATGTCCTTGATATCAGGGTAGCTGAAGGATGGTGATGGGCCATGAGGATGTACAAAATTAATCTTAACTCTTTGACATTCTTGATCTGAGTCCAAAACACACCCTAACCACCAGAGTCCATCATATCTACAGATTAAGAACCCAAACATTTTGAAAACTCGAGTTCGGCTCTCGGACGTTGTTGTTCTTTCTACTCTAGATTTGTTTGAAAGTGAAAAAGCCTTTTTGTTCAAAGTTTCTCTGTACCTGGTATGGTTCTTGCTTTTGCTGCTCTGGATTTCAATACCTCTTCTTCTTTATGCTGTTCAGTTGTACTCACTTGTATAAAAAGTGTACTGAATTTATGTGTTCTGTTGCTGAGGAGTCGTGATCTGTTCAGTGTATGTCATTTGTAGACTGGACTTGGCTGCAAGTCTTAACAGTGCCACCAATGCTGTCACATGCACTTTTGCCACGTGATGTTGGCAAAAAGTGTCATTTGCTGTTATGCTGAATTGGTTCTGATGGTGACAAANGTTNAACAAGTTGAACCGGCTTTTATATTGAGATATATCACCTTCATTGTAGTAATACATGCGACGTGGTTTTGCGACAAAAGGAGACATCATGAATTGAATTAGATGTCTTTGGAATAGGTGAACTGCAACTGTTCCATGTATGAGGCAGTCAGAAATGATGACAAAACTGGTAGGCATACATTTTTTTTGTCGTAGGATTTTGTGAGTAAATTGTGAATGGATGAACTGTTACCTGAGCATTGTTCCAATGGAAACCTTGGGCAGCATCCTGGAGAACAAATTAATAATTTTTGGAAAAATCACTGATCAGAAGACTGCTTCAAATGGGTGAGGTAACTGGACTACTGGCTAGCTACAAATGAATGCTGTTGAAGTTTTGGAAGTTTTTCAATGAACATAACTGATAAATTATTCAGTTGGTTTTATTAATGTCTCGCTACTTCTTTTTTCTTGTAAAAGCCATTGATTGTAGGTGATATTTTCAACGCAATTTACATCAAAGGCTTTTTCAATTCTTCCTCTGATTTCTTCAACTCCCANACATTTCTGCCAATCTCCAAAGTAGCAAGCTTCAATTGGATTATCACAAACTATGTTCATCAGGACATCTTTATAAGTTTTTAACAGGGACCGCGACTGAAACTGAACTAAAACAAAAAATCAAAATCCGGAATTATTCCAGCTCGGAGTGGAACTGAACTGAAACTAGTAGTGACAATTTCAGTGGAGTGAAATTGAAATACTAGCTTCAGTTCGGAGTACAACTAATGTATCCTAAGTTCAATTCCAATGCTGAACTGAAATGTATGTCAAGGACGAGGTGTTTCATCTTTTGAACAGAAATCTAAAGTTTCGAGTTTCATATCAACGGAGTGAAATTGCGCATCTGTCAGGATATTTTGTACTGTAAAGCTAAAAGTTCAGTTCAGGTCTCTTTTGTCATCTGACGACCTGCCTAGACGCCGTTTGCTGGCCAACTTGTGAGGGAGAAGTCGAGGGCTTAAGAATGGAATGTGGACAGACGTCCGGGTAGACACGCGAGGAGAGGGATATAAGTAGATGTATGTGAGAGGGGGAATGCAAGAGTAGAGCAGTCCAGTCGGTGAGTTATTCTAAGAGTCAAACCTCGTACAGGATCACATTTCGAGATCGCTGAGGACAGCAGTAGTCGAGGGGGCAGACTGCCCCCGAGAGTTTTCAGTAAAGGCATATGTATTGACGCACTATAGATTTTTAGGCTTTCTTAATTTTTAAAAATATATTTTACAAAATTACATAAAACATGAAAAGACCATTCTCCAGACCCTCTTTGTTCGTCCATCTGGATGTCTTATCACTTGTATCCCATTCTGCCAATGTAGTCACGCATCTCGGCGTCGCAGGACTTTGGAAGCGTTCTCAATCAATTTATATTGTCAACCAATGTTAAGAAAAAAAAATATTGTTTTTACCACACCTTCAGGGTGTCTATTTCCTGGTTTTCGGGTAATCGTGGCTGCAGATTTTGATACCACAATGCGTTTTGGGAGATGTGTGGATGCCAGGCCTTGGGCTGCACCAACTTAGTTACATTTAATTCAATAGCATAATACTATAGGAAATTTTAGATTGCACAGACTGCAATGGTGTGTAATAATGTTCTTAAAATAATGTCATTCCATTTAGAACTATGAGATTTTGAAGTCTGTTTTCCATTTTTTTTTAAATTTTTTTATCTGTTTTAATTAGACTAAAACCCTGATATAAAGTTACTTTTTACAACGAAATACTGCATATACTGAATTATTTTCCTGGTCCCTCCCCATAAGAGGCATGGTTAAATTTATTGCTTATAACTGAATTCCAGGTTACACTGTATTTTTGTTCTATCAGAGTTCTGGTTTGGGTTCACAAGATGTCTGGAGTGGTGTGTGGTCGGAAGGAGGGAGGTAAGATGTCTGGAGCGGTGTGTGATCGGAGAGGTTCATCTTCATGGTAATTTAACAGTTCTGAGGAAGCGTTTTGAGATACCGGGACGTGATTTCGAGCAGGACTGGAGGGACACAGTTGCATGAAACATGTCCTTAATATTTTATACATTTGTAAGCCCCATGTCAAGGACACGACTGTGCATCTAAGTCTGTCTGACTGTATTTCTGTTTCTCTGTTAGCTGTCAGCAATCCTGAGCAGGGGTAAAAGCAGCGTAAGTGTTATTGTTATAAAAATTGGAAGTTACACCAATGAAAAAAAAGCCAATATTTGACTGGCTTTCCATTGATTGGTCTTGATCTACCAGTGATTTTTAATTTGAGCCTGAATTAAATTTGTATTTCCAGAAAGGTAGGTGTAATACCCATTTATTCAAGTACCTTTGTTTATTGAAATTTATAAACATATCCCAGCCATCTGCAGACTGTTCAAGCTACGAACGATGTAGTTACAGTTATTATGGTACGACGCAGTGACATTTTTCGGCTTGAGGTAAGGTTATGTTATATAAAGTTTTAACAACAATTTAATGTATTTAATAATCAATACAAGATTTTGAAATATTGACATTTTGTAGTTGCGATGTTACCACATGCAAATAACGTAAATAACTTCCAGTTTGAAGAACTTCAAAGTTTATTAAATACTATAAATAGGCATTTGCGTACTGTTAGAGCTACTTACGACATTAGGCTTATTTTATGGTTGCAATCCAGTTTTCTCCCTACCCTGCCTAAGGGCATGTTCGGTCGACTTTACTGACTTATAGGACACTTGTGCGTATCCAAGCGCTGTAAATGATGACCACCTCCGAGGGGTTAGTCACTGTCAAAACGAAAGTACACAAGATTACCAAGTTTCATGCGATTTCACTTGAATCGAAAGTACAACTAGTGATTTCTGCTTCACTTTGTTGAATTATCTTCAAATTTTTTTGTAATTTCATATAATTAAGAAAAATAATTCTGAATTTCGAAAGAATTTCCAATGTTTCCGTGTATATTTAGGTAGGATTTTACAGAACGTGTACACAAGATTACAGTACTGACCAAACCCTCAACCAGTCTGATAACACTGAAAATGAATCAGACAGTGGTCAAGTTGTGCAAAACTTTGGAAAGTGCTGAACATCATTTTTTGTGGAAGAAAGGTAAACAAACTGAAAATAATATACAGTTTAGTGGTGCTTCAGGTATAAATGTAAATTTAGTAAATCAGGTAACACCNTTGGAATATTTTGAACTATTCTTTAGTGAGGATACGTTGAGCTGCATTGTGAAGGAGAAAAATGCATATGCAATAAAATGTATAGCAGAACACTAAAATAAAAGCACCAATTCAAGGATTCAGGTTTGGAAGGACACAAATGAAAATGAAATGCAATTTGTAGCATTAGTTTTACTAATGGGGATTATCCAGAAACCTTAGAAAAATTAGGCCAGTGCTGAATATGTTAAGGGAATTGTTTAGGACAGTGTATGTACCAAATCAAAAAGTGTGTGTTGACGAAAGCCTAGTGCTGTTAATTTTCGTAAAAATAACCTGTTTTTCTGGGCACGTCGTGGTAAAATTAAATTGTCACTGAAGGGGTTAAACTATAACTTAAAAACCAAGATCCTACATGATAGTATCCACTACATGAAAAAGAAACAATAAAATAGAAAACAAAGTAAAACTGGGTGGAAGCACACCAACCACAAAAGGTAAAATGCACACCAACCAACCACCTGCTCCAAGAGCTGGCCACTGAGTGTTGTGTTTCAGAATCATTGCAAGATAAAACATGAAATTTTGCTTTGTGTGGGGAAAGGAATCTGTTTTTATGTTTTGGATTGTTACTTTAATCTGTTACTCACCTACTTTGTAATACACTTCCCAGAAGGAATTCCAGCATGAATGAACAAGTCTCACTTATAGTTGTGCAATCATTAGGGACTCCCACCAGACACACAATATGCGTACAGAATTCACAATAGGTGATACAGCTATGAAATTTATACCACTATTACAACATGNTGGTTAGCACAATATATATATTTTTTCAGATTTTTTAACAATACACTTTTTAAGATTTTTGATGCCAAATAAACTTTTTGATGACCTTCAAATACTTGGTCATAAAACTCTGCCATGTGACATATCATAAGAAAGCACATTCAATGAGCTTTAAAATGATCCCAGGTTGAGCGCTCCAACTCTACCAGGGATTTAGAAAAATTCATTTTTCTGATTACCCGATTCTCAGTTTCAGCGTTTTTCAGTTAAAGTAGTTGTAAATAAATTTTAAAAAAACTAAAAAATCTTAAATATTTTTTGAATTGCTTCATTGGTAGTACCAATCCTGCGAGTTTCACTGAAATTGCTTGACATTAATTTGTAAAGTGCACTTTTTTCATTGATTGGACATGGAATGACTCTCCAGTAAAGTTGTGGTCTTGTAGCAATGCAAATGATGACACATTATTTTCGTGTAGGAATATTCCATTGCAGTGGTATTTTATCTTTAACATAAGGGAGTATTACTTTTTGCAGTTCATATTTATAAATGTGCGAAGGTCGTTCGGCAAGTAAGGGATTGTTAGCAATAAAAAAAAAACTTATAGGCAACTATACTTTGTAATTTCACCTCAAAAACTACCTGGCCATACAAGCAACAACATGCTCAAATCAACGGCCTTGCATGACAAGGGCATACAAAAGCTGGTGCCCTGCTATGACGAGTGTCTCAGTTCCTCTGGTGAATACATAGGACAGTAAACTAATGTAATAGTTATGCGTTGCCTATAATCATTTTTTTAGCGTTACTACTCTTNTTTTTTTTACTTTTTGAATGCCTCTTTTAGAAATTAGTGTTTTCAAGATACTGGCCCGTATTCATAGTCCACTGCTAGTGAGAGTTTAAAATCTATCTAACTTTGTTTGGCATATTCAGAGTTCAATCAGAAACCGCATCTAACTTGATTTCAATTTAGAAAGAGGTTGGCTATTCTATAGCGTTGGCTAACACTTATCGTCCGCTGATTGGTCGAAATCGTCGTTTTTTGGCGAAGATTTCTGAAGCAGACTACTATTGGTAGAATAAAGGAAACGCTTCCCAATGTTATTATAAGTTTCTAAAAGGAACTTTAAAGCTCCAAACCTCTTTAATTAATAAAACAAGAACTTGAAATAGTTAAATTTCACAAGCATTAGATTAATCACCCCTTAAAGTAAATATATATACAGAAATCGTACTGGCAGCCTTGGATGTCACCTCAAACTGTCTACCCATTTAAATCTTTAGATAAAGTACACAATATCAGCGGTAGGTGGCAGTGAAGTGTACGTCGTGCCAAGGTTGTCCTTGTTCGTGCTGTCGCCTATTGAGAAACGGATGAACTATCAACAGAATACGGAAATGGCTTCTAGGCCTATCATTTTTAAACCGCATTCAGCCGATTAAATCGGCTTTTGGCAGTTGCTGGATTAATTAAATAAGAATTTGGTATATCCTTATCTTTATTTATCATAATGTAAACGTAAACGAGATTGTACTAATCTGCAATTCCTTTCGTACTGGCAATCCACGTCTAACTTTTTCCAAATCCTCCATGTTGATTTGACTCCTAAATACAATTTAGATCAAAGTTAAGATACCCCCCTGGCGTATCTAAATTATAACTAAATTTGGAAGCTATTCTAAATTGTATTTATCGCTAATCACGGTCTCTGAATACAAAAACTTGTAGACTTGACTAATCACAA
The DNA here is from genome assembly GCA_003456935.1 of Machilis hrabei. Lineage (NCBI taxonomy): Eukaryota > Metazoa > Arthropoda > Insecta > Archaeognatha > Machilidae > Machilis > Machilis hrabei. Next base: position 26,670 of record KZ873171.1, read on the forward strand.
TTTAGATTCAATTTAGTAACTCTCCAACACGACTGTGAATACGGCCCACTGTGTCTAGACGAACACGTGCACGGGAGAAGCAACTGCTGATCTTAATACTCTCATCCATGATGTTCTTATGGAAGTGGGTCTTGAAATACTAAACAAGCAGACATCTTACATTACTGTCAAAAAGCTGAATATTTGTTTAGTGCAAAAGCAGAACATAGTTTTAAGCCCTTTTCTTACACTTAGTGCAGGCAAACCAGATTCACGGAGGTCACGTTGGAGATCAGCTACTGCCTTAAATGAATGCAAAAGTCTATAGTTGTGCTCTTTTTTTTTTATTCTACTTTATTTGTTGTGCTTAGTTTCCTGAAGAATTACATTTTTGTTGATTCATCAGTAATAATAGTTTTTGCAGGAGTTGTCATTAATTTAATTCCCACTACTTTCTGGATTGCCAGCACACAGATAATGATTTTTTTTTTAATTGCCTTCAAGATTAACAAAACTTTGTCTGATTGTTGCACGACTTAAGTTTCTCAATTTTTTTTATTGAACAGCAAATGAATTTACATGTACAACACTTCAGGATTTTCAGTTTTATGGTTACTTTTTGTAAAAATAAAGTATAACTATCAAAATTGCTACTAACCACAGACCGTCAGGAATATTTGCTTCAAAAGTGCAGTAGTACAGTTTGACTTGGCTTGAAACTTTATATAATTTTTAATTTATCATTTCAACTAAAAGCATGAGTAATTTTTAAAATTTATGATCAATATTAGCTTACACCTGCTCTGGTCATCATTTTTTGTGTGGGTGAAGTGCCACCCTTGTTTAATTTGGAACGGGTTAAAAAATCCTGGATCTCGAAATTATTTTGTGAACTGTACTGTTTTACCTTTTGTTTTGTGTGTAGTGAACTGAGATTTGTTGATAAAATACAGCTCTTTCTATAAAAAATGATCATCCCATTTGTGGTGGTGGTCAAATTAATAATTAAATAGTGTATTAAAAATTATCCATTACCTTCAGTACACTGAATGAAGGGCTGAAATCCCATATTGGCTCTAGTGCTTCAAATACTTCAGAAGATAAAAGGGGGGAGGGATGCACTTGTTAGTGGCACTTATCCCACTTGGCCCTTGTTGAATTTTGGAAGCAGCACTTTCTTGCCAGACCATATCACTACTCTGTAGAAATATGCAGGGATTGATGCATTTGAGTAAACAAAAACTGTATTTTTCACTTCAAGGTGTTGTGATTCTGGATGAGGAGCCACCAGAAGTCGGTAGTCTAGACGATGACCCCTTTCCTTTCGATGGGGANGATGGCTTTCAAGAAGTCAGAAGGAAGAAAACCGCACCNAAAGAGAAACAGAAACCAATGCCAGACGAACAGCCTAAAAGAGGAAAGGAGCGCAGTTCGAGAAGTAAATCTCCAGCCATCGGCGGTGTTGGAGGCCCTCCGAAGCCCATGGGCGGAGTAAAACCGGGATACGACAGGCCTCGTCAGAGCAAGCTTCCGCCACGTTTTGCCAAACAGAGGGAGAATAATCGGTTACAAAAAGCTCAGCAAGGACAGGGAGTCTCCCCTTTACAAATGGCAGGCGGTGTTCATCATAACGATGTTGCTGAAATGAATAAATTGAATCAGGGTGTGGCACTTTACCCTCTCAAAGGTAATTTAAAAAAAAAGTTGTATTTGTGAGGATCAGTCAGTAAATAAATCACAATTCTAGTAGTTTTTCATTCTGTAGGTAGCAGCTAAGTATAGATGGAAACCTTTTTTAAATCCAGTTGATACCTAACAGTGTATTTATTAATGCATCTACTATTATTAATAGTGCGATTCCATTAAATCCATACGATTTATTGTAGGTAACGCTTGGGACAAGCCGATCACGCAAACGCTTCGCACAGGTTCACCCCCAAATGGCTCAACACCAGGGCTAGGTCTTGTAGGGCCTATGCAAAGAGGAAAAGAAAACAGGTGGGTGTAGGAGTACTGAATAGTGGTTTGCTGTTTTCTTGAATTTTTTTTTCTGATTTTGATTTGTATTTTTTTTCTCATTTTAGCCTGGAAGGAGAGCATGTATCTGGTGCAAGCAGCCAGTGTAGCACACCCAGTAATGACAAGTTGGTTGGAAAAATGAACACAGAGGTAGGAATGATTGTATAAGGATTAGTTGCATTAAAGTGTAGCCCTGATGTCTCGTATGATTTGACAGTGTTAATTAGTTAGAAAGGCAAAGTGTTCTTGATGCTACGATACTGTAACAAATTAGGTAGAACTTTTTAGAGTGTTTATGCTTTTGATTTAGCAGTACCGGTAATTTAAGAAATATAAAATCACGTCTGTAGTCATCAGTGACTACGTGGATCCCTCGGTCTATAGAATTGGTGTGTTTAAAACAAATAGTAAAATAAAGTACTTTTGCTTTGAGGCTATAAAGCTATCATAGAAAACTGTTCCTTCAAATGTTTATAGGTTAGATGCCAGTTACAATTACTGTAAAATCTTAGCAGTTCACATAGTGGAGTGGACACAACTATCTGTAAATCCAGTGAAATCAAAATACCAGAACATATTCTGCCTTCGGTTATTGTGTCTTCCCATCAAGCACTTTGTTGAATGCTACAGCTGGTTCTGTGGACATGGTTTGTGTTACACGGACCATACAATTTAAGGCATTAAAAATGTCAGTAGTTTGTAATGTTTTTCACTCATCTGAACTGGTGAACACTAAAAATATGATTAAAATGTAAAACGGTAATCTGGCAGTCAACAGATTTGACATAAATTTGATTTAATAATATGAAAAAAAAAACATGTTCTTACTGCATTCTTTATTTGTAATAATAAAACATCAGTAGTTTATCCCAGGTAGGATCGGACTGGCCGTATACTCAGGGTGGCGAATGCCACCCGGGC
>KZ873176.1:0-13277 GCA_003456935.1 Machilis hrabei
CATTCCTTTGTTCTTCGCTCTTATCTGCTCGGTCTCGAGTCAGTTCGTGGGAAAGATGACACAAATAGGAAATTTGAGCGTTTTAATTTTCGCGGCGACGAANNTACANTTGAAGNGAAGCTCGNNANCCTTGCTGTGTTCAGTGTGGTTTTCGCTCTCCTCAACACTGCGTTCGCACGGCCATCTAGCGTTGCAAATTCACACTTCTGGCAAGGATAAACTGCCCTTAAGTCAGCTTGATCATCTTAGATAAATTGATACAGTACAGCACCGTATTGAGTGCTGTACTGGATAATTTAATTTAATCCTGAATTGAATAGGGGGTTATAGGGTTAAACATGACAAAAATAAATATTAAATGAGCACAAATTAGTTAGTCACAATTTCAACATAGTATTCAATATTGAACATTGAAATATTAAAACTGTTAAATTTAACAAGCAACTATTAAATAGCCTACCACACTCTAAATGAAACTTTCCTTTAAAAAATAAAACAAAAATAAATTATCCAGTACAGCACTCAATACAATGCTGAATTGTATCAATTTTATCTAAGCTGACTTAATCAATACCTCCTATAGAACAAGGGCGTGGGGCTCGCACGGTGACGTCACAACGACGAGGTTGTCCTGGTTGGTTGGCTGTCCTCGCCTTCACCAGCTCAGCCAATGTTATTGGTTGGCATCGCCTACACATGCTTACGTTACAAGCGCATGACGTCAGAGCACTGGGGCCTTGTTCTATAGGAGGTACTGACTTAACCTACTCTCTATTGATACTGCTTTTCATCCTTTCACCATCTTCGCGTCATGTGTTTACGTTTTGGACTTAGCCGAAATTTCGCAACAAAAATTACATGGGATCAAATGACAAGTACTATAAAAATGTAACTTTAATAACAATAAANACTGCAGTGAGATTCTTCCCCCTCACAGAAATCCAAAACAGTAACTGTCACCTCACTATGATGGATAGTTAATTTACAGGAACCACATTTCTGTGTCCATCTATCAAACTTTACCTGGCAGTCTATTTATATATACAGTTTCTTTTGTAGTTTTAATTTTGTTTTTGTAGCTAAAACTTGTGTGAATTTTATAAAGCAGTTGTGTTCCGTTTNTTATTCAGCATACGTAACCTCACGTGTAGTCCTTGCTAGTACTAGAACGAAACACCTTTTTGAACTATGTACCGTAGTGTTTACTTTTTCCAAGAGATGGCAACAGTATCTACATGTTATTATTTTGATAGGTTTTTAAGAGTAATTAAGTTGTGAAGATGTTTCTTGATGAACTGTACCTACAGTCTGTACTAGAGCTATATTTNAGATTCCATACTTTTTGTAGTGACTGAGTTTGTTTGCATAGGTATGATATGAATATACACTTTTTAGTTAAGATTATTATTATTATTTTCCAAAATAAAATTGCTCTACATGATGTACAAAAGACAACACTTCTAATTAGTTTGTACTTCTACTATAACATTATTTTATGTTTGTATATGCTATCCACTCACATGAAAATCCAGAGACAATACGGTACTTAACAGTTTATTCAGTGATATGTGCAACTCTTCTGCTGCCCTGCTGATTGAGAAGTGTGGGTGTGTGTTCCAACTATGTTAGCTGAGCAATGCATTGTAGTTGTCTTTATGGCCCATATTTATATGTCATCATAAATAGTGCATAAAAACATTATATATATGGTAACCATCAGTAATGATCCTGGAATGTGGATANGATTACGTACTGTAATATTTTACACATGCAAGAGTAGTATCTGAAAAATAATTAAATATCTAATCTGATGCCTTTTTTGACCTTCTGGTCTTCCAAATAAGATAGTGTATAACATGAATATGTGACATTGTTAGTAGATTTAGTAGAGTTGTTGTTATTGTNNTACATTAGTTTAGTTTCTACATTATTACTGTCTATATTTTAAATTTAGTATAAGCTATCTGAGAATCATAAAATGTGAAAAGTAAAATGTTTTGGAAGCAATTTGATAAATAATTGCTATAGCTAACACAGTGACAGATGTAAATAAAACTACCGGTACTCTTATCACTTAAAAAGCAGGCAAGAAACATTTGTCCTTATTTCACAGTTTGAGAGCATCTTAAAACTTAAACAAACAAAAAATTAACATAAAAGCCCAGTGTTAGCACTAATTGATGTCCCTAGAATGCAGATGTTTGAAAAATATGTCCCCCCACTCCCCATTCACTTTTGCATGTTCCACCAAAAATCAAGAAAAGACGTTATGCACATCAGTGTTGAAATACTCCGTATAATATAAAATGAATTTCAATAACAGTTTTAAGAAAACCCAAACAAAATTCAGAATGAAAGTAGTAACTAAAAAGGAATACGAAATAAAGTAGGTACCTGTAAAATCTCTGTGGATAACATATGTCACGAGCAGGTGACATAGAATTGAGGACTAAGGAAAGAAATAATACTGTCAAAAAAAAATACTATAAAAGTACCTCTGATGTAGAATGTAAGTTAGCAGATAGTACTTGATGTCTGTCTCTTCAGTCTTGTAACTGACTGGGTGGCTTAGTGGTAGAGTGCTCACGTCCTGGGTTCAAATCCCAGGGCTGAGTATAAAAGGTTATCCTACGAGTCTGCCTGTGAAGCACTCCACAATAAGGTATGATCATAGGTGTCTTCTGGGAGGGACATTAAAAGAGGAGTCCCATCAATAACTGTTTGACATAAATGAACCCACCACTGGTTGTGTGTCGAGTGAGTGGCAAAATTTAATCGTCCTGAAGCGCCATTGTGTCTTGGATGTGGTCTCCATTAGACCATCACAGTCAGAACAATGGGACCATTAACTCAAATGAGTCTTGTTTTGTAACTCTAACCATCAACCATCCAAGAAAATATGAGAAAAGATCTGAAACTTGGGTTGCAAAAATTCAACTTTCATGAAATCTTCTTTACAAAATGGTNAATTTTAGTTGCAGACTGCTACTTTGAAAGTTTGGGTAAGATATTGGCTTTATTCCATACTGTGACACCACAAATTTCTTTTGCAGCTTGATGTTCTATTGCATCACCGTATAACACACATTGTATGTGTCAGGCAAGATGTTGAATCTCATTTTATCAAACCAAACTTCCCTGACCAGTTCAAGTAAGTGCACTTCTTTATCTTTATAAAAAGCAGTACAATGTTTACTGTATAAAATTAATTATAATAAGTTTTTTTTTATTTTAGGTACCAGGTACTAAACATAGCCGATTCTGTAACTGAGAATATCATCAGACATTTGCCTCAGTTGAAACTGTTTCTGGACGAGTGTCTGATCCAAGGTGGTCGAGCCCTCATTCACGGAAATTCTGGTATTTCTAGAAGTGCGGCTCTTGTAGTGGGTTACATAATGGAGCGATTCGGGCTGTCATGCAAGTGAGTATTTACCTGTTTATATTTGGCAAAGTAATATATATATTTATGTGAAGCACCATGGTTGCCAAAAAGTGAACACAGAACTAGAAAGAAAGCAACTGTTTATGAACCTTTGCTTTTAACGTTTGAAGATTGTGCATTTCACAGAAAACTAATGATGGTAGTGATTTCTAGAGTTTGGAAACTCAAGGGGAAAAGCTTTGCCATGTAAGGATGACAGTAGACACTTTACTTAGTAGTACGGACATGGATAGCAGCACGAGGAATCAAAGATGCGAGCTCAGTATAGCAGTGACCTTGAAAATAATGGTAAAACAGACAGAAGTCAAAGACTGCATGATGTGAGAGACNGTCATTCAAATGAAAACTGGAAAAATGAAATAAAACAATGTATTGCAGACATGGGGGAAATCATGTCACCACTATGTTTCACACACGTTCAAAAACATGTCGCTGTGCTCGGTTTCATCAGAGGATCTTTGTCCGATGTCCACAACATGTTAAAAAAATTGCATACAATACATTAGTACTCCCTATTATCCAATACTGTAGAAGCATTTGGGAATGCTTGAAGTCTTCCATACAAGTACGTAATTAATATACGCATTTTGTGTTGCACAATCATTGGGCCTCTGNGTCTTGTGAAAGATGATAGCACTGAGAAATGTGTTTTCATCAAGAGCTGTCTAGTGATATAAAGTAATTAACTATAGATGCAACTCTTCACAACATCTGCATTTATCAGTAATGAGGTGCTACAGAACTTTTTTAATGTGTGCAAGTGGTCAAAATTTTCTGAGTGATCCTGGCAACCCATCAACAGTGAAACCATCAGTGGCGTAGCGTGCACAGTGTTTTAGTAAAGCTATCAGTGTTGCCAAGGTGATTATTTTCAAGAAAGTTAAGCACTACCTATTTAAAAAATCATGAACAACGTATAAAAATATCTTGGCAACACTGATAGCTTTACTTAAACACTATGCACGCAACGCCACTGGAAACCATGTCAGTGTAGGCATCCATATTCTTTTTTATGATTTAGTAATCACATATTCAGTCAGATACAATGTATCGTTAGTGATTATATTTCTGAAGTGCATTAAAGGAACAAGTAATTACAAATGTTGGTTGCGCAGACAGCAATGCCCCAGTTTTTTCTTTGAAACTGTTTGTTTAAAATGCGTGAAATTTACCCACAATTTAAATTATTCGTTCCTTTACACATACTATTTTTTCAGTTCTTGTCCTGTTCATATAGTCATGTCCGCACTGCATGAATCACACCCTCGTCATCTTCAAACCTTGTCCCACGCAGTNCATCTTCAAGTGGCCCGAAAAGTGTAAAATCAGAGGGAGCCAGATGGGGGGATGGGGTAGCATAGTCCTACCCAATTTGAAACTTGNTGCCCAGATTTTCAACTTGTGTGAGGGTTTGTATTGTCGTGCTAGAGTAACATTTTTGCTGGATTCTTGTGAGGTCGAACTCAGCGAAAGCGCTGGTTGGGTTTGTCAGGGTCTTGATGTACGCATCTGAATTGATTGTCTCACCTCTTGGCATCACATCCATAAGAATCGTGTCTGGGCTGGTCACTGGCAAGATACCCAGAGCACGGCCGATCATGCAGCTCTGTCTCTCCACTTCCTGAAGATTTAACTCTCTGAGCTCAGTGACAATCTATGCTCCTAACGACTGCAGAACTTTCCTACACAGCAAACAAATGTTTGTGAATGGTGACAACATTTTCTTTCTCCCCAAACAAGAATTCAATTACAGCTCGTTTGTAACNTGAGTCGTTCAACAGACTACTACAGCTGCGNAATCTGTCGGAATGCCGTGCAATTTCGCACACAAACGCGGGAAACTTCACATTTACAACGTGTAAAATTTCACTTTTCTATATTTATTATTAGCCGAGAAAATAAACGTGGGGCATTACTTTCTGAGCAACGTAATACTTTCCAAGAGTGAAATTTTAAGTAGGCAGCATATAACTAGTGAAACATTTTCAAGATTTAAACTTTTGAATGTTATAATTAAACTAATTAAAATTTGAACGCAGTTTAAACCTGTAAGGGTAAAATTCACAGTTATGTTGGGCAGTTAACGAAACCGCAAGAGGATGTTGAAACCCATTAAAAGAAATTGGTGCTTAATATTTGTTGCTTGCTATTTTGTTGACAGTTTTATGATTAAGCCAAGTTTGTTCAGCATTATTTTGGCAAAACTGGTTTTAAACAGGCTGTTGGGGTGTGTGATCACACGTGTACAGCGACAGTGGTTCAGATTGTGATTGATGTAAACATATCCTTTCATCTTCTAATAATTTTTTTTTATTATTATTATAGCCTTGTCGATTGCTAAACATTATGTCCCATTGTAATTAGTGCGACAGTGTTTTGCTGAAGAGCTAAAACAAATTGAGAACACTTATTTTTAGAAGTTATAACTGCATTGTTTAAAGAGTTTCATAACCAACAACAGAATATTTTTTTTAACCTTATTTAATCAGTTATTAAAAGTTTAATTGCAAGAAATCTTAACAATTAACTGAGGATGCTGTATCACACCACCGAGTCATTATTTTATACATCAGCGTTGTTGACTTTTGTTATAAACGAGAGGGAAAGGTGTACTCTTGTTGGTGTACAGGACTCGCTAGTATTACATAGCAACAAAAAAATTTAAATAATGAGACCCTTGTGGCCAGTGATACAGATGGCATGCAGTAGTGTGTATTAAGCNCTTATTGGTGCTCTTACTGCACTCGTATGAGGTGGTGTAACTATTTTTAATAGCAATAGATGCACCGGCCAAAAAATATTTACTCCCAATTTATTCATTTTAGGGATGCTCTCTCCGTTGTTCAAGAAAGACGTTTCTGTATAAATCCAAACGAGGGATTTATTCAACAGCTTAAAGAATATGAACCTATATATAAAGCACAGAAAATTTACCAGAATGGACAGACCTCCAAGGAACGAGGCAAAAACAAGCGAAGAATAGATGAGGTGTATGAAGGGATAGAGCCAATGGAATCCAGCTGACAGAGGAAGATTGTATCTGGTGTCTATTTATGTACAGTGTATGTGCCTTTTGTTTCAATAGACTTTTAAACTTTACTGCATTTCTTAGAGAAAGACTGACTATTACTGGAAAGTTGCTTCCTTGTACACAACATGATTGTATCTAAAGAAATTGACATAAATTCTTTTGTTGTAACAAGTTCTTCGTTCCTTTAAATTCCTAGGTATCCGGATCTGCCACTATCCTGTCAACAGTGATCAACAATAGTTTTGCATAAACATGAATAGGTATTGTTTATAAAGAAGTGAAAGGCTCGAGAGAATTACTTTAGTAATGTTTTAAGAAACCACGTGTTGAAGTGTTTTTACTAGTCGTCCAACTTTGTATCTGTGGATCAAAGGAAGAAAAATGCTCTATTTCAGGGACTGTTTTTTCTCTTTAAAAGATTTGATTCCTGCATTCAGACTCCCAAGTGGTAGACAGAGACTCTTTTCGCAGTTCAATACTTCAACATGCTACATACATCCACTTATTCAGTGTCAGCATGTGCATCAAATTCTTTAACCTGAAGTTGATAACATGTGGTGTTCAATGTTGTACAGAAGTAGCCCAGTAGAGGAGTATGTCTTTGGTAAGCTGAATGTTACCAATGGTTAACGCTTTAAATGCCAATTGCTTTTAAGATTGCTGACCGTGCTGTGCTGAATACTTTTCACGGATAAAAAAAATTGACACTAAAATTAAATATTAGTTACAAATACCTCAAAAAAATCCAGAACAGAATGGTTATTTGGAAGATCACATGATCCTGAATTTTGCTCTGTAAACTTATGTATTTTTGGATCAAAAACACTGTCACTCCACTGAAATTCAAATTCTCTTTTGCCTATCTTACGTTTCTTTGGAACATTTTCACTCACTTTCCCCATCTTCTTCTACTGAATCACTGTCACTTTTACTACTGTGTTTATTATTTTCAGACTCCACAGTAAATGATTCATCATCTGATGTATCATCCAATTCGTAATTAGTCAAAAACTCTTGTATTTCCGCATCTGAAAGGAAACTCACATTTTTTTACTTCGATGTGGACGCCATGTTCAAACACTGGACAGTATCGGCTGTTTATAGCGTGTCTGCAAAATATCTCTGAAGTCTCTTTGATAATATCTACAACAAAATGAAATAGTTCACCATGATCCCAATAGATGTCAGCACTTCCCAGGATCTGTTTTGTTCAACTAGAGGATACGCGACCAAAGCACCACGAAAAGAAAAATTGAAACGAGTATACTCGCCCATAACACACTGATGACAACAAATTTGGGCGAGTATACGCGACCATAGCCCTTAAAAGGTTAATAAACAAAAGTAATTTATTTTTTAATGTTCTTTATAAGCTCAAGGTATCACGCAATTATGGTTGGTATATTGTATGATAAATATAATATACATTTCGTTGTGGCATACACAATTACATAGACTTCGATATGGCACACACAGTGCAACTGTGTTGGACAACTTGCATTATTAACTATTAGGCAAGTTAAATATGTACAAGATACACTGTCGTAGATTATGCAATATATAAACAGGAAACGTGATAGTTATGCACTCCAAGATTTGTATCCTTACCACTTTTCAGAGCACAAAAAACTCTGCCTGGCACAAACAAGGCATTACTCTATTCAGTATTCTCCAATCTTCTACAGCCTAATAAACAAATGTTTGCTACAAATAGTACATCCTACAAGCTTTGAAGTGAACAAACAGAAATGACTACAAATTAACAACTTTCTTTAATCTGTGTCCGTATCAGAGATGTCCCAAAAGTACACAAATTTTGGTTTCACCAATCTGGGCATAGGTGTAGAGCTGTGTACACCATTTGAAAGCTGCAACCTTGCTGTACAAACAATTATGCTTGTTGTGTCAATAAGTGTGGCTACTTTTCTTTACATGCATATAAATGCAGAACTGCACATTGTTGTTAGCCGTTACATGTAAAGATTTATGGGGACGGTGTAATCTCACGAAAACNAGTGGCAATGTGCTGTTCCAAATTTGACAGTGGATGCTCTGATCTGGAGGAGTAGAGCAGAAGACCAAGCACTGTCAGTTACATTTGGTCTGCTTAAAATACATGTTAGCAACAGGTATTTCCCAGATGATAACTGAAAAAACAATTATCTAAACGACTTAAAGAGTCTGCTTCATGGACTGCCATCCCATTCGTTAAAAACATTCTTGGTATATTAAGTTTTACTAAAGTGATGTAAAACCTGTTTCATTAGGACTGGAATAACTTATGTACTTTGTAGCACATTACAGTTCAATTAAATAATGGAAGCCACATCTGTTGCGATGGCAAATTGGATCCAGTCAACCAGTCACATTTGGCACACCTTTTAAAGTTGACGGGATCCAATTTGGTATCACAACAGACACAATAATGACACTAAATAGGTCATTTCAGGACGACGAAAGGCGCTTATTTGATCTACATAATAAATACTATAGTGCTTGTGAAGCAGGTGCTCCCTTACTTCAATAGAACTAAATTATTGAAAAACCTGTCATAAATTTAAATGCAGTCCATGGAGGTAAGTAGTGGCAACTCTTAAGTGAAGAGTTCTTAAACCAAGGCCTTTTTCTCTCGTCTCCCAGTGAGACGAGTGTTTAAATAACTACTGTTACTATGCAGAAAATGTCGGGTATATTGTATCTTGTAGATATTTGTACACCCCACCGCCTAACAACAGATCTGTATAAATTTTTTTAACTTCTGGAACATCTCCATACTTATTTATTCAGTATATTATCGAATATCAATGATCATCTACTCTAGTACAGTTGTGTCGAGCCAGCGTTAGCAAAACTAAAAGAAAACTACACTAAATTATTTGCGTTATTTATCTGTATGCAAACTTAAAAATACTCCAATGGTTTGAGGACTGCAGAACTGGTCAAGATCTTTACTTGGAGAATTAATATTTTATATATAATGTTAATCTAGTTGATAACTTTTACAGCCTAGTGTTAACAGCTATAAATATGCATGTCTATTAAATCTATGCTCTCCTTAAACGTTATATTACTATACCCGTGGATNAATATATACCATGTCTTGTATAAAATTAAAGTTATCAATACAATTCTTAATGTACAACATCAATTACAAAATTTGTAAAAAGTATCCACCAGATTCCACCCTGACAGTGACATTCATTTGTTTCTTTGTCAGAGCTTAACAAAGAAGTGTGATAAAGAGCTCTGTTCAAATAATTTTCAAGTACATATTCATGTTTATAAAGTTACTTTGGCATTGGAAGAAATTTAAGAGAAACTTCAGTTTATTATACCACTTTATCACAGATCATGTCCAACAGTGTCGGAAGTGATGTATATATAGGAAGACCCCCTGACAATAACGCAGCTTGCACGAATAACTACCACCATCTTTTGTAAAGATTGTGTGTATACTCAATTCAGTCGCTCGCAGTTTTTAACTTTCTCAAAACTTTTACAAAGACAAACATGAAATGACATCAAAAATCAGCGTGACATTCCCAACAATTCTTTACGTAGTACATACAATCATTTTTAGGAATATAAACTGCTTTTGAAAGTCACAACAAACTCTACAATACTAAACACAAAGTACCTTTGGAGTTTTTGTAAACCTCTTTTGTAACCAGACAACTTGGTATTCTTGAAAAAAAAAAATAACTGGCAAAATATCTTAATCGGACATTACATAGATGACAAATGAAAGTAGTAGTTGAAAGAGATCTAACAGAATATTTCATCATGTTATAAATATATGAATTTGGTTATTCTTCTTGTACATAAGTAACATGCTGTGGCAAATAATGTAAATATGTTATATTAACCCACAGGAAAAACTAGCAAGTATTATATATATATATAAAAAAAGCAATATCTTTGTTTTGCCAATATCTTATAATTAGAGAATATCAATTTCCATTTAACCTTCTGCTGAAACACAACTCTACAGTAACTGCCTAATTGCAATTAGCACTGGCAACAACTATGTCCCATTCAGATAGCATATTCTGCAATTACAACTNAAGTTAGCAAAGATGAACAATCAATCATTCAGGTTGCCTTTAATTGAGTTTTGATACATATGTATACAAAACTTGTAGCTAAGCAAAAATTATGTAACATTTTGTACAAACAGGCTTTTTTTCATTTCCATGGTTGATTGTTTTTAGACAAATCCTTACAGTTGATGATCGGGAAGTCGTGTCTCTCTCTACTTTTCTTTAAAATATTAATCTAATTTAAATGGGATAAAAATCATTCCTGCCTGTACTAACTTTATTACTCTTTCACAGTGAAATTAACAACTTTCAGCGAAGTACTTGTAAACTCACTNGAAAATGTGCAAAAAGCGTGGAGGTTTAGATCTTTATGTAATTTTAAACACTTAGTGTTCTCTAAACAGCTGTGTTAAGCTGCAATTTAGATTAATTTTAAAGTTCCCAGCACATAATGTGCTAGAAATATCTGAAATGGCAATTTACATCAAGGTAAATAACTGTGCAATGAATAGCAACTAATAGTATTAAAAATAATAAATAGAATGGAGTTGTTTGAGGTAAACTTTGTTTAGTTTATGATAATAAGGCTAAGCAACTTTGAACATCCACATGATGCCCTATAGATATTACAAAATGATTTAGCTTAAACGCAAAACAGCCTTTCTAGGGTTTGAATCTACTACTTCAGCATGTAATGCAAGGGTTGTTACTACTAGATTACATTTTCAAGCAGACTTCATGCCTTGCATAACTAGCTATTACAGTGGATTAAAAAACCAAGCAAGGGTGCCTTTACTATCCAGTTATATAGGGCACACACAGTATGGGTATTCACAGCCCCTTACTATTTAATCTTTTTTTCTTTCAAATGAGTACCGGTACATATTGTATTTACAATTATAATCCTACTATTAGTTGCTACAATTGTGACAGAACTTGTTTACTTTAAAGATTCAAGTCGCTCTTACAAAATTGTTTTCATTTAAAAATTAAGAACACATTTTGAAAGATAAATATCTTTAAAACGTAAAGCCGGGTTCCCATGGGAATGCAATCTAGAATGAATTTATGTTTTAGCTGAAGGTTAAACAAAAATCATACTCTCTACTTACAATCTATAGTACAACAGCTGAACTACACATTTTTCTAATTGCTTTCCATGAGAGAAGAAAAGGACAGTAAATAATTATTTATCCTAAATTAGTGTTCAAATGGATTCAACAAGCATGGAATGTAGTGTCGATCTTAACACAATATTTGTTTCTCTCGTCGCCTTCGCCTCGTTCCACTCCAGACTATGTTATTTTAATAGGAAACACGATGCAAACAAGNTCTTGTCCGTGTTCATCCTTAAGTTCCCATTTCACTCTGACGAATATCTGAAAAATGACAAAATTTCACAGTTGTTCATACAACTACATTTGTCACATTATTACAAATAATAATTATACAGTAAATCAAACAATCACCCTAAACTCGGGTGTGGTCGTGCCAAGATAAGTCTGAGAACAATAATCCTAAACGTATTGTCAAAATCAAACCAGTGGGTGTCACATTGAAGGAGGAAATAAATTATTAATTACAAACACTTACTTCTACACACATCTTGCACCACACAACACAGACAAACACTAAACAGATATAGTAAGACTATGATCGTCACATTCTTGAATCATATTAACAATAATAATCACTTCTCAAGAACTTTAGTAACAAATATTTTGAATACATACAGTTTCAGAACCTTTCTGTTCCATCTTCAGTGTTTGTTTGTTTACAAAGATATTCAATAATAATTTGAATGCTACAGTTAAGGTGCCTGTACACCGGAGGTAACATTGCTGATAACACGTGTTATTAGCAAATTTGTAATGTAAAATTTGCTAATAACACGTGTTATCAGCAATGTTACCTCCGGTGTACAGGCACCTTTAAACGTGAAGAGTCCTTCCAAAACTGTATGTATTCAAAATATATGTTACTGAAGTTCTTGATAAGTGATGATTATTGTTAATATATTCAAATACTTCTGCAGTACCAAAACTTAAATTCCCCTTTTAAGTTTGTGCAAATTAAATGTTAGGTTATCTTAGTAGTCACGGACATCTCAATCACCGAACAATTACCATTTATTCCTTACACTCTTGCTACTTTCACGCTGTGAAATTAATTTTACTATACATTATAAAAGCAAAAAAGTGAATGACAGGAGAGGATTTCCAACTGAAGGGGTTAAAACCATAATAAGCCACAAACATGTGGACACCCAAGAAATATACGATTTCAAGTAGTATCGTGCAAGTAAATAGTTTTGAGTTTGTCTCGCAGATGGTATAACAGTCGCTGAAATATCAAGCTTTCTGAGATGTCATGCCATCTGTGCGAGAACGTCAAAAGCACTTCCACATACAGTACTGTCCATCTCTGACTTCTGTCCAAGTCCTTCAGTTTTATTTTGTTACATATTATTATTTTCATAGCAGCAGAAGCCACTCGCAACACGTTATTTTCTGCCTGATGTCCATAGATCACTTTGCAACTGACATTAAATGAAGATACACTCAGCGGCGCCTCGTGCTAAAAGGCTGCAGCCTTCCCAGACATTTCAGAAGGAATTGTTTTTTTATTTACGGAATAAATGTCTTCCTAACTTCTGAAAAGATCACTAATGGCTTTCATTCTATGAATGCGCAACATCTTCGCAATACCCGATTTTGCTTCCGACCTAATGTGACTACTAGTTCCACTTCCTTCTAAGAGG
>KZ873179.1:47380-58003 GCA_003456935.1 Machilis hrabei
CGGATTTTCGATTTTTTCTGTACGTTTGATACCAACATTTTTCTCTAGATCTTCTGCATCATGGCTAGAATTAGCGTCAGTCATTTACTCACTTACAATCAGCTATATACTCGTATATTAGATGATTAAGTTTATGAATTCACGTCTCTGTCTAAAAAAATAATGAGCTTAGTTTTCTGTGCAAGAATTTATACTGTATGCGGTAGCTACAGTTAATATAACCATAGAAACTATAATCTATAATTAAACTGAACATTTAAAATCTTTACTAGTACTTTGGCATCGATAACTACAACAAATATTAATCCAGATGTCATATATAAACAATACAACTCCTATTAATCGATTATTAACAGCATACGATCATGAAAGATAAACTGGAGTGTAATATTTTTTTTATTTCAACATTACGTTTGAAGAAAATTAACTGTTCTTCATCCAATGCGAACATATTTCAATTATAAATATAATGAAATATACTTGTTGAACCTACAATTTAATAATGTTTATAATTTTAAAGTTTAGTCCTCTGATGTTCTCGAAGGGTAATGTTTAAATACAGTAGAAAGTGCTTTTAATCCGCATTATATTTAATGATCGTGTGCTATTAATTAATAATTAATAAATAATTCTGTGATCAAAAAAATTATAAATAAAATTCCTATCCTTGATCGTAATTAAATTACCCATCAGGTGTCGTTAGGACGTTAAACACTACAAATTAATCAACCTATCCCTTGAAATTAGACCCGAATGACTATTAATCTAACATACTTTATCTATCAACAATTGTATACATAATGACGGTTTAGTGCTGTATATAAATTTGTAAGCGTAAAATATACGACTCAAACTATTAGCTTGATAGTTTTTTTTCTTTTATTGACAGAAAATAATGTATTAATATAATTATCCAATCTATTTGCAACCTATCAAGATGACTAAACAGCAATTTTGTTTTTACTATTTTCTGTTTTATTTAAATGGCCAAAGACAGTTATAAAAGTTGAAACAGCAAATTGACTGCATTGTTTTCATTTTTTTATCATACTTAAAATTAATTGGTATAGCTGACATTATTGTGTTCAGGTTGGCGTGTTTATTTTGTTGTAAATATTCCTAAAAGTATTCAAAATCTAAAAAGTAATTTGGTTAAAAAGCATAAATTATGAAAATATACACATTAGATTTTAATTCATTTTAGAAAATGTAATATATCGAACTAAACAACTGCATTCATCCGTGTCTGTCTATCGTTGTTTAATTGCCTGGATTTGTTTCACATATCCAGAAATAGGGCAATTTGTTGTCCACAGGGAGAAAAACGGCTAGTTGCAGTGACCACTCAATTTGGTGGTTGGTTATGAACAGTTTGCGACAACCATGCGATTGGACAGTGTGACCATTTGGGGTACTGGAACTGACTGCATATTTGACTACCCTATGAGATGGTTATCTCAACCAGCTACTGGGTAAAACCAAAATCAACCCTNCAAGCTGGTTGGAGCAACTAACTATTTTTTTCCGTGCATAATCATGATTTCTGACCATGTGATGATGAACTTTACATATTTCCAGTGTATTTATATATTTTGGGTTGGTAATTAATGTATACCACGTAATTATGTTTATTAAAAAAGTATAGACTCAAATGCTTTAAGTTTGAACAAATATGAATAATGTGATATTAAAAAATTCAAAAGGTTAACGGTGCTTCTCCATCCAACATGTGTAGAAAGTTTAAATTCGAGTTTAATTTTTATCTTTTTCCACTCTCAAACGTTATATTTCGGAATAAGTTGAAGTGAAGTATTAGCATTTAGTATGAGGGTTTGAATGCCATTCTGTAATTAGCATGAATGCGTTGAAGGTAGTTTGTCTTACGGTAAGACGAACACGTTTTGCGACTCAGCGAACAATATATTTTTTACAGTTTCCACGAGTCTAAAATAGATAAAAACGTTGAAATAGCAAAGCATCTGTGATTTCCAGCTGCGTTGTTCACATCTGAACTTTCAGTTTATAATGATTTTATCTAAACTAAACGTAATCTAGTTAGTGATATATGATCGTCGGTGTAGCATCTATTAGTTGACTGAAATAAACGCATTCATTATGTGTCCGGTGTTTTTGATGTCTTGACTGATTCCGTGGGTGATTTTATCTAGAAAATTTTACTACCAGACATATAAAATATATGATCGAAAAAACCGAACAAATGTTCCAAATACTTTATAAAAAGGTGTGATGTATGTGGTAATACAATGATACACATAAACTGTACGCTGGAAACAATTGTATGCAATTAAACAAGAATGCATACCTCAACACTTCAATGATTGGTAAAATCACAGTGAAGGTAAATTTATCTCCTGCGTTAAGCTGAACGTGAAACAAAGAAGGAAATCTCAGTGGAGACCAATTCTGACGACTCTCTCAGCTCAAATAATAGGCTAATTGCAGAAGCAGTTCCAACCCTTAACGGATACAGCGAAAATAATTGCTCTGGGACTTCCGAACCATTAACACCTTGTTTGCTAAGGCACCATTTCTTTAAAAACAAAAAGAAGCATCAAGAAAATCAATAATGTTTCGTTGTAGCTTTAACTTATGTATTATATAGAATTGTTGGTCTTTTTATGAATTAACCTTATATTCTGTGTATTGCATTTATCTTTACCACGTCCAAAATTATATAAAATTGTTAGTAAATTATTATTTAACACTCTAGTGACATTGATATTTGATAATGATGATGATGATACTATGTAATAATTAACGTCCTATCGACACCTGATGAGTCATTTGATTGCTATTGCTATTGCTATTGCTATTGGATTATGGTCCCACTGTTATGACATCTCAGGTCTAATGGAGACCCCATCCGCGTCGTAATGACGCTTCAGGATAACTGAATTTTGAATTTTGCCACTCAGCCGACACATAGCCGGAGGTGGGATCTTTTACATCGAACACTTATCGATGGGACCCGCCTTTAACGTGCCTCCCGGAACACGCCTTACGATCATACCTTAGTGTGGAGTGCTTCACAGGCAGACTCGTAGATAAACCTTTTTCACCCAGGGCTAGGAGCCGGCCGCGGGGTTTGAACCCGGGACCTCCCGATCAGGAGGCGAGCACTCTAACCACTAGGCCAACCTGTCGGTCGAGTCATTTGAGGACGGTAAGCAATTCTTATTATGATTAACGAAGATGAATGGACATCACAAAAATCCATATCTTACGCGGGAGATCCGAACCCACAACCTCTCGGGCCAGAGCGTGCTAGATATTTTATATGGCTGAGCAAAATTATTACTTGATTTGATATTTAATAGCTATGCTCTTTTAATTTCCAATAAAAACAACATACAGGATACACTAAATCTTGAAGAAATCTATTGAAGAGTATTCTTGTCAACGTGTCATTTTTAATCAAAATAATACATGTGACACATTTTTAGTCTTTTAAATAAAGAGAAGATCAACCAGTAAAGTGGTTATATACGTGGAGTGTCTAAAAAGTTCGGTGAATGGTCCGATATCTCAACGGCAACATGGGAAATATGCGCGCTCATGCAAATGGCTATCCAGAGACATGTCGAGAAGCGCCACCTAGCGTGGCGTCCACGTGGCCATCAGGGTAAACCCACTGCGGACAGTCGAACGTAGTCAGTGTGAGAGGTAGTGTCACAGTGCAATGGAGCAACGAGTGAACATCAAGTTCTGCTGGGGAAACCGGCGTGTTCGGCCAGACTTGCACAGGACTGGACAGTGGATGTTTCTCACGATAACGCGCCTCCGCACTGTGCGATCCGTGTGCACCAATTCTTGGCTCAGCACGGCGTACCTATCCTCGATCATCCATCGTACTCCCCTGATCTGGCGCCTGCGGACCTCTTTCTGTTTCCCCGCCTGAAGAGGGTCATGAAAGGCGCACGTTTTACGGACGTGTCGGCAATCCAAAAACGTGTGACAGGGGTTCTGCGATCGATTCCTAAAGAGGCCTTTGCTGACAGTTTCCAGAAGCTTTATGAATTTTGTCAAAAGTGTGTTGTGTCGGATGGCGATTATTTTGAAGGCAAATAAAGGTATTTTTTTATCTTCTGTTTTGTTTATTTTCTGATACCATTCACCGAACGTTTTAGACACATCATGTATATATTCGTTGTATAACAAAACTATTCAAATTTACCATAACATCACCGCTCATTTCCAGAGTTCAACAGAATTTGCATTAGTACTTATCTTAAGGTTAAATATTACATATTGTTGGTTAAGAGCATTTAATTTCAAACTGGATATTTCACATTTGAATATATTCATGTTTTTATTTGCTTTATTTTATCTACATATTTCATAGAATTAGTGGTTTTCATTAAATAAATAACAATTATTGTTTATCCGCATCTTATCGAAATTCGCACGTAAACTGAACTTTCATTTAATTTATTCTTTAGTTGGTGTTTTTTTTTTTCAAAATTCTGTCATGTGTATTATTAAATCCGAATATGCATTGTCAAGTTAAGTTGTAAATTTGTGTTCATTTACTCTTATTTAAAGGATGCTGTACACCTTTACTATTATTTATGTTACTATTGTCATCGCGACTAACAGTGGAAAGAAATATGTAAATAATTAGAGATAATGAATGAAGAAAAATATACAAGCATTTGAGCTATGTTACTGTAATCGTACTGTCTTGTGTATTCTGAATTATACGATTATTAGTAAGACGATTGTATTGATTTTGTCCCGATAAATATCCTATTGGAAATACCTGTTAGATCAACTGATCTACCACAGGTTTTAAGAGAGAGCTGAGAACTATAGTTACATAATTAGTTTGTGAATGGAAATTATGTAGGTACTGCTACTTTTTAAGATCTATTACACGAGTCCAAATAACACCAGTGCATCATTTTATGAATCACTTTAGCTTTCACCACTGTTTTAGATAATCTGACACGTCTATCACTTTTTTGTTATGCTTCGTGTTCAGGTAAAATGAATTAATTAAATTCGGGGTTTTTGTTCAAAAAACTATTTATTACTAAATAGAGTCTCCGGAGTTATTTATTGCCTTCCTCACTAACACATATTTACAAAAAATAACTCATATTATTCTCTGTTTTTTCTAGATTGTACATTTATAGCACTGATTTTGAAATAACTCATTGTCAAAAAAAAAAAAAAACCAAAACAACGTAATACGTAGTTGTTACTGCAAAGATTGAGAAAGTATGTAAATGAAGGATGAACGAAAGAAGATAACTCCAGTCTAAAAGATTTAAGGAAAACCAAAGCCAAAATCTTACCTGTATTCTGAAAATGTGTATAGTTTCATAACATCTATACGTGAAATTTACCTAATGCAGTCAATGATATTACATAATTTGTACGTATACAGACATGACGATGAACCGCTAACATATTATTGAAGTGATAGACAGGTTCATAGTACAGTAAACCGGCTGTTGTGTAAATTGATTAAAACAAATTTTGTGAGAAGTTCGCTGAAACCTTAAATGAGTTTCTTGCAACAGTAGAGTAAAGAAGTGGTTGGGTAACCAGACTCTGACTCAGATTGATTGATCAATCAAAGGAAACCGCACACTCAGCGCCACTCTGCGAAATGAGACTAAACTACTTTTCCAACTTTGAATAGCACAAGTGTCATTTCTTCGTGAGTACTTTAACACGTTGTAGCGTGGAGAAAGGTGTTAAGATCGCTTTTCATCTTCTGGACATATTTGTATTTTATTTGTTTTTATAAGGTTAATAACATATTCTGATCAATCAAAATTCACTTTCTAATTTTGTAGAGTTAACTAATGCAATAGTTACGTGGTACTATCATGTGTAGACGCCTTTAAAAGTGGAAAGACCTTCACACTTGTTTAAACAGTTACAATTTAAACAATATATTGGGGGGGGGGGGGAGAGAGGGGATACGACAAAAAAGTATTACCTTCCATATGAGGAAAACTCATTAATCAATAATTTTCTAAAATTGGGAATTAAAATATAACATAAATATCAAAATATTTGTTTCATTAACAATTAGTTTAGAGGGTTTACGTAAATATCATAAATGTGTCCAATTTTGTTGCCTTTATATACAGATGTATTTCATTCTTATTGGCAATGGAAAAAAATAACTAGAACTATTGAGTATATATGTATACAAAACCATCAGTAGCTGACTCTTCGACTATCAAGTAGATCTGGTAATAACCTATGTTTCGTGTATACTTTGTGCAGATAAAAGCAGTATCGATGGTGATACAATATTTGCAATAAAACATAGTTACAAACATCCTCTTTTTCTCAGTATAACAAAGCAAGATACAGAAAATTGTATTTTATTAAACAAAACATATCAGAAGATCCTGTGGTTTTAAGAAACATGTTGCTCATCAACATGTTGCAGACTTGATTATATATCATCCTTCAACTATCATCTGTGTAATATCCAGACGTTTCACTTTTCCGACGGACAAATTCACGAATAAAAAAAGGGCTATTACACTTCCAGCTGAACTTACAAAACACACAACAATAAGGAAAAACAGTCAGTCAAATGTAAAAGTTATAGCTGTTGTAGATTTATAACTAGATGTTTGTATAAATTAACGAGAAATAGTGATATCCCCTTTTGATAGAGTATGAAAGAAAATTCGTACTATTTAAAAGATCATGGGTTAGATTCAGAGGACTTATTGGTAACAAAGGAGTTGAAGAAAGTAAATTGCAAGGTCAGAGAAATCGTTAAGACGAATTGATAGAGAAGAGATAATAAAAGTAGCAGAGATGAATAGAGGTGAAAGGTCCAGATGGATCTAAAAGTATTAACGTGGTTTCATAAGGATACAGAAACATCCGGAAGATTCCAGGAAAACATGAAATATTCAAGATGGTTCTATAAAAATCGACAAACAAAATTCTGAGTAGACAGAAGAATCAGAGGCAAAATTGAAAGACGAAAAGGGGTTTGAATGTTTGGCCAAATTCATTGGATGAATTAAAATAGCAGAGGGGAGAGGAAACGTCAGAAAAGAAGAAGGAGTTCTTTACAATTTCAGATTCAACTTTACAAATACACTTCATCGGCTTATTGCCCCCGCCAAATTGGTTGAATGGAATGGTTAGGTGACAACTGTTTTCAAAACGAAATTATTTCAATACTGTTTCTGACAGTTTCAAACTTTTTGACAGTCAAACATGTCTTTCTCTGTTAAGATAAGCAATTATATTCTTTTAGTACGTATTTGTAAAATGAGAATATAATAAAGATGGACCAAATAACATATATTCGTCCCTTTAAGATACTATTATAGAGTGTTGTTACAATAGTATATAAAAATAATTATTAATTTAGCATAGGCTATGTAGTTACGCACAGTTCAAGATTCATGAGTAATATAAAATATGATCTACACCCCAGTCTGAACTTAATTCACGTGTACAGCCTAGGGTGTATGTGTAAATCCCAATGTTATCATTCTTTTAGTATTTTAATGTAACACATAAGTTGGTCAGGCAAGTTACACCTTCTCCAAACTACTTCACTTATGCAAATTCAAAATTTGCTCTTGGATATTATCACTTCCAAAAATAAATAGGGACTAGTAGTAGATGAATCATTAACCATACAAGCTAATATGAATTGTTCATTTATTTTAATTAACTTATGCGAAGGCCTGCAAAGATATGAAAGTGATATCCTAATAAATATTAGGTTGTACCAAATAGGATTATATTTTTTATTTTTACGATAAGCCAAAATTAAACACAGAACTAGGAAGAAAGCAAGTGTTTATGAACCTTAGTTTTGAAGGTTTGAAAATTGTATGTATCAGGGAAAACAGTTGATGGTAGTGTGTTACAGAGTTTGGAAACTCGAGGGAAAAAAGTAGAGTTGTAATAGTCCGCTCTATGGGTAAAAAGCTTGACCGTGTAACGATGACACGAGGCACTTTGCCTAGTAGTACGAGCATAGGTGGCAACAGGAGGAATTAAAGATGCGAGCTCAGCAGAGCAGTGACCATGAAAATAACTGTAAAACAAACAAAAAGTTCGCGACTGCACGACGGTGAGAGAGAGGGTGTAAAGAACCTGTGAGGGACGGGTCATAGATCAAACGAAAAGCTTGCCTTTGAATTGAGTCAAGAAGATTTAGATGGGTTTTAGAGGATACATGATCATGCCAGGAAAGATCGGAGGAAAGACTAATGCCTAATATATGGAGCGAATCATTGTTAGTGATTGAGCTGTTTGAAAAAATTAAACCGGGAGCATTCTGGTTAACTTTTTTAGTGAGGAGACAAGACAGTGTTTTCCTGGAGTTGAAGTTCACCAGATTATCTGAGCCCCATTTAAGAATTTTTTGAAGAACTGTGTTCATACATGAAGCTAGAGTGGAGCGTGATGAACAAAGGTCAGATTGGGAAGGGTTACGTTGGAGTGTAAAGTACTATCGTCTGTAAAGCTGTGGATGGGAGTTGTAGTAATGGAGAGGAGATCGTTAATATGTAGGAAAAATAGAGTAGTAGACAGAACTGAACCTTGAGGAACACCAGCATTTACTGGAAAGGTATCGGACAGCACACCATCAACTGCTACTCAGATAGATCTGTTGCTGAGAAAGCTTGAGATCCACTGACATAATTGAGGTGGTAGGCCATACGAAGGAAGCCTATTTAGGAGACCCTGATGCCGAACTCTATCAAAGGCTTTGGAGATGTCTAGCGTTACAGCTCGAGCTTCTCCAAACCTTTCAAAAGATTAGCTCCACACATGCGAGACATAAGAAAGGAGATCTCCAGTGGAACGACCCTGCCGAAAACCATATTGATGATCGCTAATTAATTTGCTAGATTTTAGGTAAGACATAAGTTGACTGTTAATCACCTTTTCCATGACCTTTGATAGAATAGATACTAGAGCTATTGGGCGTTAATTGGAAGGTAGAGATTTCTTAACTTCCAGCAGTTAGGAAACATGCCTGACTTAAAAGATGCTGAAAAGAGGTTGTAAAGTACAGGAGTTAGTTATGGAGCACATTTTTGAAGTACAACTGCAGATATGCCGGCAGGACCAGATGCCTTGTTGGTATCTAGGGATTGAATTATACGTGTGATGTTTTTTTGACGAAAAACACAGGAGGCATTTAATGATCTGAGGCAGGGAGCGTAGGAGGACTTTTACCTTGAGAATCGAGAGTGTAATTAGAAGAGAACATAAGAGCAAATACGTCCGCTTTTTCCTTAGAGGAAGAAGCGAGGGATCCGTCNTCTCTTGAGAGAGGTGGAAAGGAAGTGGTACTAAAATTACGACCAATTGCTTTGGCCATTGACCAGAAAGAGCGGCTTCCATTTGGGCAAGATGAAAGCTTGTTACATATGGACTTGTTGAAAACGTCCTTGGCCTTGTCGATGGTAGACTTTCATAAGTTACGGTATTTGACATAGGCATTGCGAGTGGTAGCACTAAGCCATTTGTGGTATGCTGGATTTGTTTGTGATACTGCAACAGTGCACTGTTTGTTGAACCATGACTTAGAACCAGATTTAGAGATTATGGTGGAATGAGGAATAAATGTTTCCATGCCATCCGTAACTGACGTGTGGGCTGGTAGATGAGAAACAGTAGTCCTTTCAAGGAAAACAGGAATATAAGTTACGAAGCTCGTCCCAATCTGAGGATTTGTAGTGCCATGCAAGACGGGAAGAGGAATAGGAGGGAGGCTGTAGAGCGAAAACAGATGTTGCATCAATTAGACAATGATCGGAGGATCCATGTGGTGCTTAAGCTGAGATTTTATAAGCATCTGGGTTTATGGTTAGAAAAAGATCTAAAGTGTTGGTCTGGTGTGTAGAATTGTCTGGAACTCGTGTAGGAACATTGACCAATTGCGTGAGGTCACAGGCTATAGAAAAGACCTCTGCTGCATACCCAGGAGGGTCTATGGTGCCCGAAAATTGGAGCAAGTCGGTATTGTGGACATTGAAATCGCCAAGAATATTGATTTCCGAGGACGGGTGAATAGTCAGGAGGAAGTCAATTTTAGAGGACAAAAAGTCAAAGAGGCGCAACAGAAAATTTTGGGATGTTAAATGTAATCACAAGAGGTAAAAGCAAGAAGGTTCGAGGTTAGAAACTCTGCGGCAGGAAATATTAGAACTCACGTTAGTTCAGCGAACTAATCCGATGAGTAATTCTGGCTTCCGGATTAGTTCAGCTGGAGCACTTCGACAAGCGGCATTAGTTCAATGAATTAATCAGAGGAGAAATGCTCGCTATCGGATTAGTCCGGCCGAAGCGCTCACGTAAGCGGCGTCAGTTCGACGAACTGACCCGAGGAGTAATGCTGGCTTTGCTGCCAGATTAGTTCAGCTGGATTGGACCGGCTGGTGGCGTTAGTTCGGCCAATTGTTTGGAAGAGTAATGCCAGCATCATGATTTCATCGATCAAAATGAATCGAGAATAAATAAAAATTTAACTAATGCCACCATGCATTAAAACATTAATATATAAGTTGAATCTAATATATATATAGCTGATTGTAAGTGATTTAGTAAGTAAGTGACTGACGCTAATTCTAGCCATGATGCACAACA